>JAVQJL010097736.1:0-20817 GCA_036024295.1 Nannoperca obscura
AGAGAGAGAGAGAGACAGAGAGAGAGAGACAGAGAGAGACAGAGAGAGAGAGAGAGAGAGACAGAGAGAGACAGAGAGAGAGAGACAGAGAGAGAGAGACAGAGAGAGAGAGAGACACAGAGAGAGAGACAGAGATAGAGACAGAACTAGAGAGAGAGGGACAGTGAGAGAGACAGAAGGAGAGGAAGAAGGGAGAGAGAGAGAGAGAGAGACAGAGAGAGACAGAGAGAGAGAGAGAGGAAGAAGGGAGAGAGAGAGGAGAGAGAAGCACAGCAGGGGAAGAAGGTGAATTAGTGACAAGCATTAATGGGATATGGGTGTGTAAAAATGGAGAGGAGAGAGAGGAGCTCAGTGCATCATGGGAAGTCTCCCGGCAGCCTAGGCCTATAGCAGCATAACTAAGAGGTGCCTCAGGGGTCACCTGAGTCAGCCCTACTATAAGCTTTATCAAAGAGGAAAGTCTTAAGTGTTCTGTTCTGTTCATAGCAGGCGTCTTCAGATTCAAGCAACCTTTTTGCATTTTTGCAAGAGTTGATCCTCTTAAAGATGCACTAATCAGTATTTCCCATTAACAATGGATCAGCTGACTGCATGTACTGTGAAAGGTGTCGCCTGTAGTGACCACCCCACAGAGAATGCAGTTCCCCTCAGCTCTGTTTAGCGTTTTAGGGTCGTTTTGGCAGATCTGCTGTTTGGTTCTAAACCACTGAACAGCAGACAAAGTTCAACACTAGCAGGTGAACAGAGGAGCACTTAGCAGCTTAAGAGCCAGATATTTCCCTCGGGAGTCGGTGGAGACAAAGTGAAAAGGAAGAGTGAATGTTGGACGTTGGTCATACGGTGATCATATGTCAGTGCTGTGTTTACCGCTTGTAACCTGCCACCAAGCAGCCAAATCAAAAGATTAATGCAGCTTTAAGGCAAAGTTATGCTCCTCAATGAAGGCGTTGTTGTACGTTACGCACAGTGGTTGTGTTGTTGCAGCGTCCTCCCATGTAGAAAAACGTAGCCACATTAAAGGAAGACAGCAAGAACTGGAACTGGTCCGTGTGTTCCCTACAGATGTTTCCAGATCTCATGGTGTTTGTCAGTAACTGGACAGATTTGTAGTTTATGATCTAGAAAAGACTGTTGTTCTTAACCAAAACGTGACTGAGGGGATGTTAACACACTTGACACTGCAGGACACAGACAGATAAGTGTTGTGACAGTTCCAATGGTTCAAACTAAATCTGAGCTCTGATACGTGTAACAACACAATAGCTCGACTCAGAGAATCATAATTGTCTGTGTCGGCAGCGTGCCGCCTTAAAGCAAGTTCGCCTTAAGGCGGTGCGCTGCCTTAGCAAGAGCAGAGTCTGGGAGGAAGCACGTCCCGTAGAGGATCAGTTAAGGATAAGGAAGTCCTCTAAACTGTGTGTATTGTAGTACTCGTAAAGCCCCAACATGCTATATATTGTGTGGTACTAACACCATAGTTTATTTACCTAAATTCCTTTACTGTGAATACTGTGAATATTGACCCAGATTAGTGGCTGATTTCTGCAACCCCCTTCAGAGAAATATCCACCTCTGGCATGTTGCTGGTTTGCAAGATCCAAAACCTTTAGGTCCCTCATGAAGACAATGATGACAATATTGGCAGCCTTTGTCTGTCAGGCAGCAATCGTCATTTACTTGCTGTTTGACACACACACACACACACACACACACACACACACGATTGTCTCTGCCTCCTCGCCTCTCTGACCATTTGTCAGGCAAATTACGCTAATGAGTCTGGACGCTCATCAGCGATCTTGACAGTCTCTGCTGGTGCATGTGTACGTTATTCTGTTGTGTGTGTGTGTGTGTGTGTGTGTGTGTGTGTGTGTTGTGCATTATGATTAGTGCATTTCATCTGCAGCAGTGTGCCGATGACTCGGGATGTGATGGAGATTTCAGCTCCTCTAGCTGTTACGTCTGCTCCATTCACCTCCTAAGCTGATGAGAGACGGAGCTGCCTGAATAATTTAGACGTGTGGAGGAAAATATGTTTTATTTGGGAGCAAAGCGAGTTTTCTCAGCTCTGTTTGGCTCCGTGCAGTTTCTCTGATCGTGGACGATTGGCTCCTCGTTTGTGAACATGAAGAAGTAGAGAAAGACTTGACGAGAGCGCTCCAAAGGAAAGTGCAGATTATAAAACCCTGTGGAATAAACATGTGATTTGAGCTGATATAAATAAACTGCTGCTTGCATTTTATCTCAGTAAGTCTCAGTGTGTGATTTATTAGCTGTGCTAGCTGCATGGCTCTGGGGATGGAAGTGTGGTCTGTCAGTCCACGAGTGACTACTGGATAGATATCCATGTTGTGTTTGCCACAGGATGAATCCCAATCACTTGGGTGATCCTCTTCCTTTAGTTCCACCATGAGGTGTTGGAGCTGTAAGATGGATTGCCTTTAACTTTGTCCCCCTTTTGGATAAATTGTAATTGTTTTAGCGCCATCCTCAAGTTAACATTTTACAAATACCTGCAAAACTAAACCTTAGCTGTACTTTTGTTTTGTGAACAGTTTCACTTAATTTAGTTTAGTTGTATTTTAGCTCTTAAAATATCCTGTCAGCATGCTAATGGTGTGAAGATAGATAAAGTAAACTATCTGGTAAACATCAATCATGTTAGCCTTGTCATTGTGAGCGTGTTAGCATGCTGCACCACTGTGCCTAAGTAAAGGCTCACAGTTGTTAGCATGCCCGTCGACTCCATGCTAACAGCTTAACTGCTAACAGCCAAGTCACAGTAAAATAAGTGATTTTTGAATTTAATTATTGCCTAAATGAAGATTTAAAATAAAACTTGAAGGAATAATATGAGAAACAAGGTTTGAGTTAAAAAGACAATTAAAAGATGTTTATACATATCAAGATAAATGTAATATACAGCATACAGGCAAAATAAAGATGATGATAAAACCAAATCAGGTGATTTCTCCCACGGCTGAGAACCTCTTGATTATAATGAGTCCTTCTAGTTTCTCTTCTTGAGTAAAGCTCTGCTTCTGTCAGCACAAACGGTGAGTGTGTGCGGGGAATAAAGCAATGAAACCAACTAAATCCTTTCATCTCTCAAGGCATAAAAAGTGGATGTGATTTTTTCAAAGAAAGCTTCTGCCCTCCTTTTTCTCTCCTCTCCCTTTTCTAATTCTGTTGACGGACTTTGGTCCAAAGTAAACAAAGGCTCTTTAGCATGGCACAGTTCAGTGTGCTGAGTTATTGACTGGGCTTTTCAAAGAGGCAACACATAGCTTAGTTCCTCGCAGCAGGGAGGGGAGCATGGCGAGGAGGGTCTCAGGATTCTTCATGTGGAAATGTAAAACCCATCTCTGTCCTCTCTCTCTCTCTCTCTCGGCCTGTGAGCCGGGGATCACTGTGCTGTCAGATTATGGCTCTCTGGATGGCTGCATGTATTTTTGGGATGGATTTAAAGGTCAATCTCGTGCACAACAGTTTGCTTGTGTTATTTTTATCCCCTGCAATACAGGGCATCAACCGATTTCTAATTTATAACTGTGGAGCATCACTGGTGCTGCAGAGTTAATACTGGAAACACAGAGGTAATGCACTGCATGTACTGCATGCAGTTGTATACCAGCCACACACAACACCTCATTTTCCATTCATAATTGCTCCTTTGCAATGCAGTGCCATTATAAACTATAATATGTTGTTTCTCTGCTTGATTTCATGTCTTCATTGCATTTGATCTGTAAGCTAAACGATTCATGTAAAGTGTGACAAGCATATTTTATTGGTTTCCCTAAATATACATTAGCCAACATCAGTGAAACTGTGTACACGTTTGCACAAATGCACAAAATTATAACACCGATTTTAAGTGGTATGTATTATATTGCATATCTAAACCCCAGCAAGTACAGTACCAGCTCTTGCAGGTAAATATGATTCATTATGATGGTTTTCAGTGGAGAGTTTGAAAGTATAAATTCTGTATGAGAAGGTTTTCTATGCTACAAGGATTATCTTTTAAAGGTATTGACCATTCTTAAAAAACATCAATACCAACCTTCCTTTCATCTTCATGTTTCCGGACGTTACCCTCACCCTTTAATCTTCTGCTGATTCATTTGTAGCAACTCATTCAGTACAGCAGCCCTGCCGCAGTCCACGTCGGCTGAACCCAAGCCACGAGGGCTGCAGCTGGTCCCCAGTTTTAATACCATAATAACTCCTGATTATAAACATGTCTAACAGCTAATGGGTTTCTTCTTCTTCCCTCTCTGTTGCAGGTTATCTATGCACTGAACACAAAAAACGACGAGCACGAGGCGGCCATCGCCACTCTGAAGGAGGCCCATGAAGAGGAGGTGCAGCAGATTCTCTCTGAGACCAGGGAGAAGATACTACAGGTTTATACCCTTTTATCAGTAAGACACTGACGTCTTAATTTTAAAAGAAGTTAACGCTCTCTGAGTTATATCACCTGCCCTACTTTGATAAGAAATGTCCGACACGTTCACTTTCTCCATGTGGATATACAGTTTAAATGTGAGACAGACACAGGATGCCATCTGGTACCAGTGGTGATATATATTTGATAATATATGTGATGTATTTAGATGCTGTGCCTGGAGGGAAGGTTTAGTGCTGTGAACAAAATTCAACTGGACTGAATGTACCCATTTAATCTTTTCTTTTTCATTTGAGTTTCACAATGAGCTAAATCACAGCCAGATCTAAAGTCTGTATGTCAGACATGCAGTCTGTTAAAAAATATATCCCTGATGTTTATTTACTGTCGCCAAGGAGACTTTTATACTTATATATATTTTCTGAAGCGTATTTGTTAACAGAATACATGAAAAACATTGAACATTTTTGCTATTTTGTCTCAAATGAATGTCTGTCTACACAGTCCGGCACCTGTGTTCCCCTGACTGTATGTGTGTTTTTGTGCACAACCAGATCCTCCAGTTGTTTTAGGATATGTCTAATTGAGCCCTTCGTGCTTCGCTCTAGTACAAGAGCAAGATCAGCGATGAGATGGACCTGAAGAGGCGGATCCAGTCTCTGGAGGAGTCCATGGAGCTCCACGAGAGGATGAAGCGACAGGCGCTGGCCGAGTTCGAGAGCTACCGCCAGAGGGTGGAGGACATGCAGCTTTGCACTGAGGCTCAGGTAGACTGAGTAATGAAGTGGTGTGTGTGTGTGTGTGTGTGTGTGTGTGTGTGTGTGGCAGGGTGCTGCAGTCACAGCTGCAGGTAATCAGTACTAATGTCTGTCTCTGTGTCCTGTTGTGAGGCTGTAGAGTCCCTCTTGTCCATCAGCATCACCCCTGTGTGTTTGTGCGTTTGACTTGCTGCGTAGCACCCATTTGAACTCTTCTTCACTTGTTCTGTCAAGTGTCTTGTAGTCAGATAAAATCCACATATATGCATCTCTGTTGACCAGATCACAAATACAGTTTGGTAACTGCTAAAAACGCCAGAAAAAGAAAAGCTTGTGTTTTAGCAGTTACGCTGCTGTAGCTAGCTAACAACTATCCATGAATGAACACAAACACCTGGATATGATCCCCACACAGTGAGTGATTGCCCTGATCAGGGATCAGATAAACGCTACAACAGCTGGCTTTAATGATTCTGTTTTCAGAGTCACTTATGCTGTCATTATCACAGCGGGTAACGCTGTGAGTGGATGTGTCCATGGACTGCTTGCTGACGTAGTTACAGCTGGGAGGAGAAAATATGCATTGACAACTTTTCAACATCTGGCTAGAAGGCGTGTCACACTCAGACGGGTCTGAACAACTGAATGTCAGTTCTTGGACACTTTTACACATTTACAGCTTCTCTGATATCCAAGAGCTCTCCAACATGCCCAAAGACACATGAGCAGGACACCTCAAATGAATCTGGACAGTTTAAGTGTGTATAGGATATTAACTGGGCTACAAATAGCATCAGTAAGTTAACTGACTGACATGGCGATGTATGTTTGAACCTCATCTGTTATTTAACACAAGGTGCTACACACTAGTGATGCCATAAGAGTTCAGTCCCCAGATGGATTGTGCTGATGAATGTGACTGAGCGTTAATCAAACACTGAGACCCGCAGCTCTCAGTGCCCTCTGACCTCGGCTTGTGTGTATTTTTACTGGGAAACATCTCAGATTATCTGATTCCAGAGCTGGTTGAGGGCGGCACAAAAACAAAACGTGTGTTCAGGTGCAAAATGCTCCGAGTAGTTAGTGCAAGTCGCTGATTGTGTAATTATCCGCTGCCTTAGTAAATGAAATGCTAATTTTAGACTGTGCAGCCAAATTAAATGAAATGTATTTGTAAATCTGGCCCTGTGAGATGTTTATTATTTACCTTTATGAGCTAATTTAGAGACCAACCTTTAAGCCATTGGTATTTAATATCAGAATCAATATGTACCCAGCTGATTGAAGCAACCTCATGATAACAAAATGGTACATCGATGCTGTATGGTGTTTTTCATTATATTTGGAAGTTGACCTATAAAGTGCTGTTCAGATGGTGGGTTTCTGCTTGTTGTGTTGGCTGGTTTTCAGTGCTAATTTAGAGCCAGAAGGTCAAATTCCTGCGAGCCAGTACGTCAGCAGCTGGCTCGGAGCTTTTTTAAAAAGTTTACCCACAAACCCACACATCAATCCGCCTGTTAGCTCGTGTTTCACCCCTGTGTTCCCTCGCAGCACACGCAGCGTGTGGTGTCCATGTCGAGGGAGGTGGAGGAGATGCGGCGGTCCTTTGAGGAGAAGCTGCGTACGTTCAGCACGGCCCAGGCCCAGTTTGAGCAGGAGAAGAAGGTTGCTCTGGAGGAGCTGAAGGGCCAGCACAGGCAGGAGATCCAGGAGCTCCTCCGCAGCCACCAGAGCCAGAACGCCAACTACAGCAAAGACCAGGAGAAACTGGGACAGCTCCATAAAGCCGAGGTAACACCAACTACTGCAAAAGTAGAGCAGCTCCTGAAAGCCAAATCAACTCAGTGAATCACTAAAGGAAGACCAGAAGAAAGTGGGGCAGCAGTGATCTCTATGTTATTAACCTTGTGTACAAGCCAGTGAATTAACCTGCTCCACCAACTCTAGTATTTCCAAGAACATCCTGACCCGCTGTGCTCTTAACACATTTAAGGAGTTTACTCTACGTAAAATCCCAAGTGTTTTTAAATTTCTCCAAACTTGCTGCTGTTGCAGGTGGATTCTCTGTCGGAGCGGGTGGAGGAGCTCAAACAGGACAAGAAGAGACTGGTGGAGGAGTACGAGGCCAAACTCAGCAAGGTAGAGTACTGAAGCCAAAATCAAGGACATTTGCTGCTTGGACACACTGCAAACCACCATAAAACAGGCTCTGCTGAAGGTTCTCGGATAAGAAACGGTTAAAAAGAATGACAAGTACATTTGTTGGCTCCTTCTGCATTTAGAAGCTATTCATTTCCATTAAAACAACATCCTCACTCAAGTCATTTTGGCTTCACCTTTCACTAACATTGATTATTTTAGCAGGAGATTACATTTTGATGAGGAAGCTTTTCAAACCCTCTAAAATCTCTGCAAAAAAGCTTAAAAAAGGAAAAGAGGGAGAAGTGAAGTCAGTGAAGAAGTCCGTGCTGGAGGCCTGTTACTTCATGTTCCTTGTCTCTGTTGGGATTCAGGTGTTTTTTCTGTCCTCAGGCTCAGGCCTTTTATGAGCGCGAGCTGGAGGCCATGAAGAGAACTCAGCAGCTGACTGCCGACAACCTGTTGGCATGGAAACGCACCGAGGCCGAGTTGCGGCGGGAATTTCAGACTCAAGAGGCGGCACTCCAGAAAACCCTCGGGAAGCTGCGGGCCGAGTTGGTCAGGGTCACGGATGAAGCCCGGGAGAACCGGGAGAAGTCCCACAAGCTCCAGGCATCACTCGCCACCGCTGAGAGCAACGTCAAGGTGAGTCCGAACCCCAAACCGCTGATCAAACACACCACCATCGTTACCATAACTGGACTAGACAGGGCAGGGATGGTGAACCAGTACCAGAACCTCCTGTCATTTAATCAAAGTCTGTGATTGGCAATATTCTCATGCAGGTTTATGGACAGTCTGCAAAGTCTGTCCTGTTTAAAAGATAAAATGGGTGTATAAAATAAAAGATATGGGATCCAATTAGATAAATAAAGTAACAGTACACTTCTTTTTATCATTATCACTGTAAAATTCAGCAGACGTGCACAAAGAAAATATAGTTGCTTTGACAGCTTTAAGATGCTGAAAACATCAAAGTTTCAACCAGTATTCTGTTTTCTGTGCCAATTAAATGCATTACAGAGACAAACCACCTTTACCTTTTATTAATCAGGTACCTACAGGGTGTCTTCTGTGCCACATCACACCTGCATGTTGAGTCTAAATGATCCATGTAGTTTCCAAGTCATTTGGCCCAAATCTTTGGCTGTTTTTAGTATCTTTTTCATCATTTTCCTGCACCCTGCACCAGAAATGTGTGCAACAGTGCAAAAGACAAAAGACAAAACAGAAATACCAATGGAAATGCTGTGTTCATTTCCCAAATAGATCTTTTTGAAATTCTCCTTTCTGAGCTCTGTAAGGTCTTTGGAGTAGACGCACTTGATTATCTCCACCGTTAAAAATAAAGTTGACATGTGCTCCAGGGGAATTTGTTAAGTAGGTCTGTTTTGTTGTTTTGATGTGCTCTGAAGTTTGTGTGAAATTATCACTGATTGTGCAGAAGACAGGAAGGGGGTCTCCCTTCTTCTCAGTGTTACTGAGCATGTGATCAAGGTCAGCAGTGGTTGGTGTGCCTGGAGTTAATAATTCAGTCACTTATCAGAGCAATTAACTGTAACCCAGATAAAGAAACGACAACAGAGCAACAGAGCTGGGCTTGAAACCAACTTCACTTGACGTCTCTTCTGGAGTCGCGATTCAAGACAGTAAAACAGAGATCAGAGGGTAGAAGCAATTTAATCCTGTTCTTATTTAGTCTCTCACACAGTGCATAGCTCATGTGCTGTATTGTTGCTGAGGAAATGTCACAATAATATCTTAATTACAGCCCAGTCGATTGAGCACATGGTTTAATCCTTCAACTCCTGCTGTGGGTTCGTTGTTGGGAGATAATAGATTGTAATTTAACCTCAACAGACAATCCTATGTGTCATTCTTCCTCATGCCGATAGTTGGTAATCCTTAGGTTTCCGTAAGGTCACTTTTTGCTTAGGTCGAGTGACTCTCCTCACTAAATGTCTCCCCACTGTAGAACATGTTCCCTAGTCTCAGGGGGCATGGTGACTGTGCCGGCACACTACACGCGTAGAAACAGCAGCATCACATCTCGACTCAACACCAGTCGGAAGCACTTGGCTGGTGTCAGCTTCTGGCTTCAGTGTTCTCTGTCGTCCTCTTTTAGCTTGTGATTTAGTGGGCGAAACTCCAGAGAAATGCAAGCAAATGATCGCTTGGAGTAACTCAGACAGATGTAATTAATGGCTGACTGTTCTCAAGCTTCTGTAGGAATATGCATGCAGAAAATTACAAATTATCCCCCAAGTGAAATACTCCACTGAAGCTATGGTAAATTGCTGCTGTCACTGTATTTGGAGTAAATACTTCTCTCTCAGGTAAAGCCTATCTGCACTGGTTGGTGGAAGCTTTTACTGAGATAAAACAATAAATCATCCAAAGAGCAGTTTTCAAGGCCTTTTTATATTTTAATAGCAATGCAGCATCCAGCCAGGTCCAATAAGGATGACTGACGACAGACGTGAGGCTCTGTGTGTGTGAGCATGTGATTTGTTTTGTGTTTAAATATAATCAGGGGTTAATCGGAGGTAATGACTACATGTCGGTAACAATGAGATTTCAGTTTTAGCCCAGATAAATCTACAGGGACACAGTTACTTCATTATTTTTACCCCTTCTCCAGCCACACACACACACACACACACACACACACACACACACACACACAAGGTTGTATACTGTACTTGTGGGGACACCTGTTGAGCGAATATGTTGCTGAAAATAGACCTCAACGGATGATGCACTTTTTTCTTTGCCAGAGAGCGAACGTTGTTAAAAAATAAAGGTCTATATTTGTGACCTGTTTTTAAAGATTTACATCTTCAATTGAAACAAATGGGCTTAGAATAACGGCAGACTTACCCGCTAACAGCCTTTTGAAGAACAAAATATACCCACTTTTCCAAAAGACCTCAAATTGTCTTCACATAACATGCAGTAACACACACTCATGCGTTCATACACTGTACTTGTAAGGACGCTCATTGACATCAAACCATTACAGGGACACAGGAAACCAACTCAACTTCATCTTGATCTAAACCTCAACTTAAAGCGCAGTCTTAGCCCTCAAACAGCCCTTAAGTAAGAACTAGACGTTTTCCTCGCTTTGGTCCTCACATTGACAGACAAACAAAAACACATGTTTACACACTGCACCAAACAGCCCTCTGATAAAGTGTGGACTGAACAAAATGTCCTAAATCTGAATTAGACCTCACACAGGTGTACAAGATGGACACTCACACACACACACACACACAAATATGACATCTAATTTGTGTGTGACTCCTCAGTGTTTATTATCATACGGAGGTTTCTTTGTCTTCTTCAGAGCAGTAATTAAGTTTGAGGTGAGCCGTTTGATGGGATTGAAAGATGTGAAATTGCCTCTCATGAGTTCTTGCAGAGTGTTAAACCACACAGCTACTGTACTGTGTGTGTGTGTGTGTGTGTGTGTGTATCAAATCCCTCCCTGAAGTCTAGTTCTTATTAACTGAGCAGCACTCAGCATTTACATCCCTGATCTTCAGTGTTACTAATATGCCACCAATACACTTTAAGGTTGACAGACAAGCTGTGAAAGATGTCTGAAAACGTATGCAACTACATAAACACATAGCAGCTGTTCTTGTTTTTCTGACTCCAGTTAAATCAATCAATCAAATCATGCAGATTTCTCCTTTCTGCCAGTAGCTGTGTATTCCTGTTTGCACATCTCAAGCTCTGTGCTTCTATTCATAACATTAATTCAGAACTGTATAAATATCCTGCTTTCATTCATCTGCCTCTCAACTGCTTCCAATACGGACGTACTGCTCCCGGGTGATTTGATTCGTTGATTGACTGGTGCTCTGGTTATCAGTTCCTTTGATGTTGTTCATGGATGTCAGGTATGGCTGCTACTGTATGTGTGAACAGAGTTTCCTTTCTTCTCCCCTGTATGATTTGATTGCTCTCCAGGACTTATCCAAGCAGCTGGACGAGGTGACCCAGAACTCAGAAATTGTGGAGATTCGTCAGAAGGAGGCCGAGTGTGAACTAGAGGCCGCCAGAGACAGAGTTCAGCAGCAAGCAACTGAAATACTGCTCAAAGCCAGTAAGACCCTTAACATGTTCTCTTCTCTTATATAGACCCACTTATTTCTGTGGGTGAATACTTGCTCCCACGCTACCCACAAGACACCTCACTGCCACATGTCATGCAGACACATCAAACACAACACTACAGCTCCTCTCAGCTGGTCTGAGGCGTCACGGCCTGCAGCTTTAATGGCGCGGTGCTGTAGATCCAAGCTAATGGTCTTCCCAGTCCTTCAAAGTCCCCAGACTCCCCACATCAGTAATGCCCAGTTTAAGGTGTGCGTGAGTGTGTGTGCATGTTGCATGTTAGAATTTGATTGAAACGTGTGAGCAGTTGCAGCAGAATTATTCTCGGCCCATTAGCTGCTTTGAGCTCCTCGTGCCCAATAAGAGAGTTTCATCACCTTCCACTGCAGCTGCTCGCACGTGAAGGAGATTAAATAAAAGATCCAGCTGGTAAATGCAACTATGAACATTTACCACCTACATAGCTCCTGTTTTAATTAAACTGTAAAGGGAGCAAAGGTTGCTTTGGTTGGTTGGTTTGGGAGTATTCATGATAACTTGTCAGGCACTCATCATGTCCATTGCCTCTGATGCTGTACTCTCTACTGATTTGTTAGATCAAAACATAACAATCTGTGTGGATTTGCATGTTCTCCCTGTGCCAGGTTCCTCCCACAGTCTAAAGACATGCATGTTAGGTTGATTGGTGATTCTAAAATTGGCCGTAGGTGTGAATGAGAGCGTGAATGGTCGTCCGTCTCTGTGTTAGCCCTGTGATGGACTGCCCTGCCTCTCGCCCGATGCACCCCCCGTGACCCTCTACTGGACAAAGCGGGTATAGATAATGACTGAATGACTGAAGACATTCAAATACACAATGAATGGGCTTAAACAAAATGTTAATTCAGCAAATTTACTCAGATAATAAATAAACTGAAAGTCCAGAACTAAGTTTAATATTTGCTGACGCCAGTTATTTAGCACACGTGTTGCCTGCATCAGCACGAGACCTCCAAGAATGACAGTGTGCGTCCGACATGGCATTCCTCTCACGTCTGTCGGCTCTGTCCGGTTACAGGTCAGATAAGCAGCCTGCAGGCCACCCAGATGACCCAGGAAGCAGCCATCAGGGACCTGGACAACGAGCGCAGCCGGCTGAAGGACAAAGTGCTGAGGATGGAGGAAGAGCGGGAGTCCCTGCAGAGCCAGTGTCAAGCCCTGGATGAAAGACAGAAACAACAGCTCCATTCCCTGGAGAAGGTGTGTGTGTGTGTGTGTTGGTGGTGTGACTTGAATTCACTTCAGACCAGAATAACACTGTTATGAATAACCAATAAGCCATCAAGATGCTGGGACTCAAGTTTTTGGTAGTCTGTGCAGCAGTTTCATCCTTCAAATACAGTTAATAAAAGATTCTGGGCTCATATTTTGGAGAATATGTCTTTGCATAAAAAACCCAGCCAATTTACACCACGAAAAAACTCATTTTGTAGATTGTAGAAGTTTAAAAGACCACAACTTTTATTAACACTGGTCCTTCTGCATGAAATGAATGAATTTCCTTGTGGCATTAATGGTGCACAACTTCTTTTCTATGATTCCACGTTAAGAAGAGAAAAGACCAAAAGCAAAAGACAATTTGTTTGAGCGTTGAAGCTATTCTAATACACACTTTCCCCAAAAAGAAAGGACAACTCTTATTTTAGTTTAGCAACAATGACATTTCTGTGACTTTAGAAAGATAGTTGTGCTCTTAAATACTCTTGTGAGGTTGATGTTTTCCTCAAGAGCCATCTTTCTGAATGTAAAAGGACTATTTGACTTGAATTATTGATATCTTTCTGGTCCTTTTTATAGAAAACACAACATGTTAAGGCATGAGCACATACAGTAGCTGTGCATAATGCTCATTTTCTATCTTCCTGTCCTTCTTTAGCTTTCTGACCCTCAAGACACACTTTCAGTCCTTCTGCTGCAGTTTCCACAGATGAGGGAGGAAATAAATCGTATGCATGCAATAAAGTTTGAAATGCCTTAAGAGCAGAAATGGACCTGTCACCATCAAACTGTTTAAAGGGTCAAAACTGTCTTTTACAAATTTAGAAACAAAGTCAACTCTTTTTAAAAACCAAGAAGCTTAAAGGTCAGATGGTTCAGGGAACAGTGTAGTCAGCAGACCAACCACAGACGACGGTAAATGTCAAGTGTTGCTGCTTCACGTGTGCTTTCTCGTCCCTTTATCTCTGACATTTGTGCAGTGTAATCCTCTGGGAGCTGGAGGAGCCAGGCTGCTGTGAATTTGAATGTCTTCCTCGGGATAATAGAAGGTTTTGCACCACATAAACTTTGTAGCACCTTTTCTGTTTATTGCAGCAGTTAGCAGTTAGCAGCAGCAGCAGCAGCAGCGTCCCTCAGTGCTCACCTCACTTCTGCTGTAAATGCATTACTGGCACTAATCAGCTGCTGTTGGTGAACGTACTGTTGCTTCTGGGTTTTCTAACCAAAACATAGTTCCGTCTGGTAATTTCCAAGTGGGTTTGCTGTAGCAGAGTGTGTTTTACAGCCTCTTTTACATTAAGTAGTGGTTTTTAGATTAAGTGTGTGTTGAAAATAAGCAACATTAGCAAACTGTGAGAGAGAGAACATGTCAGGTAATGAACTCAACCATAGCAGGTTGTGGACAAATGGTCAGGTTTTCTGTTTCCTTCTCTCGTCTTCTCCCCATTTCTGTTCAGTCCTCTCAATTAATGCTTTCATGCCCTGTCGTTAATGTCACACTGCGGAGATGTATTCCCCCGTGGGTTGGTTTGGCCATATGACAACACAGCAGTCGTGCTCAGTTTAATGGCTGCTTCTTGGTAGATTTCCAAAACAGCCCTCGGTTCGGAGCAATTAGTGCACAGCAATCTGATTGCATCCCTGGTGGGAAATGAAGGTTTTTGTCATGTTTTTGCCTGTGTCTGATATATATTCTATAATCTGTCAGACACTCACTACGTTTTAAAATGACTGTGAAAGTAGAAAATACACTGTGCTCGTTTTAGCAAAGGCTACAGTGTCTGTTATCTTGTTGGCAAGGATGGAGCACTGTGTTCATATATGCTGTGATGCTGTTTGAGTTTAGCAACTGATAAAGGATACATTCGCAATTCAGCAGACCAGGCCAGAGGTTTATTTCTGTGCATTCAGCAGATGTATCCCGAGCTGACCCTGATGAACTGGGACCCATATGAGGAATATTTGAATGGATCAGTATCAGCTCAAATAAAGCAGATCTAAATGGGATCCTTTCTTTCTCACTGTAAACTCTGCTCTGACACGCGGGTTGGCAAAATTGGATAAGCTCAGACGGCAACAAAGCTGTTATCTCTCCTCTGTCTTTGCAAAGAGCAGTGTGCAAAAACATTCAGCTAGCAGCTCCTGCCTTTCAGCCGACGCTGACCGCCACTTTCACGGGATAAAAAGACAGGAAGTTCATGTCAGCTGTCACTAGTTTATGTTAATTAATGAGTCATTTGATAACAGACCAAAATCAAACTTGAAAGTGTTTTTGTAGTTTCAGCTGTGTGTGAATCATGGTCATCTCTAGCGTCATTCTTCCAGTTAAACTTTACTTCATATCATATCAATAATTTAAGCTTATCAACGTTATAGTTTTGAACCTTCAGTATTTGGATCAAGTGGATCGAGTGTCAAAGTTAGAAGGCTACACGAGTCATTAAAATATACATAGATACATATTTAATCAACATTTAGGTAAATAAAGTGTATTGTAAAAAAGAAACATTGAGACAGAATCTCATCTGATAATCTTGGTACACTCTCACTATGACATTTTCTTTTTTAACTGCCTAATGCCACTCAAGTAATGGAGATTACAGGTCCCACGTGGCTGTTCTGGCAAAGTTTGGCTAATAAACATTTAGTTAAACCCTTGCAATGAAGAACCAGCTGCTCCCCGAATTAAACCCAAAGTAAACAAGCTACAGGTTTCTTATTTCTTGTTTCATGCTATACCAGAGAGCCAATGACAAACCCACTTCACTGTTTCTTGATATAAAGGGGATTCGTTCTTGCCTGTCAGCTCGTCACATAATGTATAGAGCTTGGTAACGTTTAAATCATTCTTTCTCCTCTGTGCCCTCTACGTGACGCATCTTTTGTTATCGCTATCCATTCCTATATTCCACCACTTTTCCTCCACTTTAAGATCTACGAGGCAGCTCTCTTCTGATTCAGCTACTCCTCCTCTTACTTATCCTCCAACCAATCACCAGCATCTCTCTAATCAGCATGCTTTTAATCATCACCAGGCTCTGCAGTCCTGTTGAGCCTTGATATCTCTGTGTGCATGGGACTCTAGGAGCCTATTTGAGAATGGAAGCTGCACACATTAGCATACCCGGCTAACTAGCTTGCTCCCTAAAGTAGTAACATAGCATTGCTTCCATGGCCAAGGGTTAGCATATCATTAGCTAATTACAGTATGTTGTGGGCTTACAGGCTATTTAAGAAAAACAACCATTCAGCTCCGACACCGAAGATGCTACTACTTCAGAGCTAAAGCTAACGTTAGCTGCTCTTTATTAGATTTAGGGAAGTGTACACTTGTAAACCTTTGCATTACAATTGGCGACAGGCGTAGCAACAGTAACTAAGGTAATCTAACTCCATCTGTCACTCCTGATGCTGAAGACAACACCTGACAAAGACAGACCTGCATCCAGAATCAGAACGGTGGAAGGGCTATGATGCGGACCGATTATAGGCTTTATCGCTCCATAATCAATAACCCCATTATCAATAATCCCACACAGAGTCTGCTACAAAATCTTCTGGTTTCAGCTTGTTGGGTTTTGATGCTTTAGAAATAAGTATGAATGTGAGGTGGTGAGAAAGATGGAAATGTGTGGAGAGTGCCAGATACAGACAGACTGCAGGATTGATTCCTTGGCTGTCACTTAGTAAACACTGGCAATATGGCTGAATAATACAGCATATGGTGTGAATGTCAGCCGAGCTCTGTGTGTGTGTGTGTGTGTGTGTGTGTGTCACTCACCTTTGAGCATATTTTAAACGTGTGTTACCTTGTGTTTCTGTCAGACCCTGCGTGAGGAGAAGACGTCCCACGAGAAGGACATGAACAGTGTGCGCGCTCGGTGCGAAGACGAGGCCAACCAGATGAAGGACAGCCAGGCTCGAGCTCTGGAGGAAGTGGCCAAAAAACACAGAGTGACCCTGGAGACCGCTCTCGCCAACGCCGAGAAGGAGAAGAACCGCCTGCTGGCTGTAAGTACAAGTCTTTCCATCAGCTTACAGGGCTGACGTTGTGGATCCTCCCGTATCACCAACATCTGCGCTGTCCGCCTCTGAAATGATGGAGGCTCTTCCCGACCACAGCTGCTGATGCTGCAGTCTGAAGCCCCTGACACTCTTGCAGCCCTGAAGATGTGCGGATCCTGCTTTGATGAAATCGAAACAAGGAAGAATCCAGAGAACAATCCGTCCAACACAGGGTGCATCACATGGGGAGCAGTGTTTGAAAATCCATAAGATTCATTTTCAGATTGCTGCGTCGTGTGTAATCAGCGTTTATCTCTCAAAGCCGGAGGAACATGAACAGCTGCGTGTTTTAATTGATCCTGCATCATCGAGCTCGGGGCTCATCTCAAGCCGTAAACATGGCGTCTTTGAGAAGCTTGTTTTCCACAACTTGGTAGAAGCATTGCTCTCTTTATGGAGAAAACACTTTGTACTGTTTCTCTGCTACAATTCAGAGGAAAGGAAAGGAAGTAGTTAGTCGTTAAAGGGAGCTGATACTATGAACTAATATAGAATTGAACAGTGTGATGTTCAGGAATGACTCCAAACACAAGCTGTCAGCTCTCAGACGCTCTGCCTTTGTTGTCTGCCAAAAGATTTGGACCTGTCGCACCACGTCAGTCTGTTTTATATTTGTTAATGATTATGAATGACAGGCGTCATGTGGTGTCTGCATATGTGTGAGTTTGATCAACGCCACACTGTCCCTCTGACACTGTTGCATGTGTATGGAGGTCTAGGAGCTTGACCTTACATTTGGTGTCGATTCCCACGCTAAAAGTTATAAAGGGACATTTCTAGTCTGACCACATGGAGTTGTTTAGAAACTTATTTACTTACTTGCTCTGTAGGCAGGTTGAGGGGATTCAGTGAAGCTAACTAAGCTAAGAATCATTTACTGTGACTATGCCATTTGTTACAAGAAGCTCTCCTCGCCTTGAGACTTGTAAATGTTGAAGAGTCTCACAAAGGTCTAAATGTTGTTCCTCAAGGTTTTCTGTCCTTATATGAAGAAGCATTCAGTGGAATACAGGAGATGTCTTTATATTGCTGTTCAGTCGGAAACACCTCCGCTTCTCTCGCTCTGTGTTAAAACAGCCTTCATGCCAAAGTCTTCATGTGGCCTCGACTGTAACAGTTGACGTGTGAAGAAACTGAGGACTAACATTCCTGTTTCTCTCTCAAGGCTTCTCACTGCCATCATCATGCTGTTAACATAAAGGTGAGAGGTCAGGCTGTTTATTTCTACTAATGATTAAGAAGAAGAAGCTGGCAACGTCAAAGGAGAAGCTGCAGCCTACTGACGTGGGAGCACATTTATATTTATTGCTTATAAATGTCATGTAGGACACCTCTGAGCTCACGTAACCGGGGCTAGGTGAAATGTGAGTAACCTGGAGGAGTGATATAACCTTGCAAAAGATACCAGAGAAAGGAAAATAAAAATGAATTCTCAATGAAAGCGAGGTGGCAGCTGATGGGAGCCACATGCGGACACCACACCTGATGAGTCACACAGGTGATAAGAGTGTCTCGACACTGTGCTATTTTTGGGGCGATGCTAAATCTGCTACTGCTCCGAGGCCCACAGCTGCTGCAGGGCGCCATTGCAGAGGAGACAATAAAATACTCATTAGATGAACACGACGTTTGTACGTGTGAGGAAGTGTGGGAATGCACACTAAAAGAAAAATTGTAGCTTTTCTTTGGTTTTAGGAGCTTTTATTTCACATATTTTGATATTTGTCCCTTTAAATGTACCTTTTTAGAGTTAATAAAGGCAAAATGACTAAATGACTAATTATATTAAGCACCAAAATCTTTAATAGAAATCATGAAATTGAGGTGTGGAAAAGGTGTGGAGTTTTAAAATGGACATTTAAGGGGTGCAGGACCCTGAGATTTAAATTCATTGTCCTGCTTGTTCACTGGAGACATTTACTGCACATAAAACTGCAAGTGGAGACTATAAAGTGAGTAAAGTAATCCAAATGAGGTCAAAATGATGTGATGGTGAAAGAAATGGATGTGAGCATTGGCTGAGGGATGTGACTCTGACGGCCAACCAGTACGTGTGTGTGTGTGTGTGTGTGTGTGTGTGTGTTTCAGAAACTTCCAGCATAAATATTTCACTGCTACTTACTTAGCGCAGAGTGTGGCGGTCTTAACATGGCTTTAGCTCATACATGCAGCATACACCCACTTCTTCCATGGGGCTTTTACACTGCTTGTCTACTGCATATTCGATGGTATACATTTTTACTCCATTACTTTTTTTTTTAGCTCTTGGGAAGTTTTCCATCTTTCTCAGCTGGAGGGAGTTCAGCAAATGGCAATTTCTCTTGAAAGAAAACAGCTGATCATAATATTAGTGATCCTGAAAATGTGTTGCTGTGGTCACTCTTTGTGTTGGATGGGCATTAATGACCGAAGAAGCCAGGATCATTATTCTATCCTGTTGCATTACATCACATTGGTGATAGATAGATCTGTAGTGGCTGTTTTATTATGTTTCTAGGCCACATTATCTGCTAGACTCGTCTTTCTTTAATCAGTGTTGCATTTCATTAAATCCACCGATGATCCAAAGGTTACGTCTCAGAGCGGTTCATTACGACACCTTGTTCATATCCAAGACTCTACGTCTAAGCTATAGTTTATAAAAATAACTATTTAAAATAGTCCTGAAACTATTGTGAGAGATCTTCAGTGATATTTGAGATATCAGTGATGTCTAATGACATAATCAATTTACTAAACATAAATGTGTGCTGAACGAGTGTCAGTAGTGCAAGTCTGATCTGTACAGGTTTAGCCTGTTATAAGGTGTGAGATATTGTTGTAATACATTTTTTTATGTAGCACTTTTTAAGAGTGCTTTGCTTCTCAATAAAAACAAATGAAGACGACAGACATACAGATATTAACACGAGATGATATGGGATTGATGAAGGATATTGGTGACTTGTACAGTTTCATGTGAGGGTCCGACACTCCCTCTGACCACGACAAACAAAACAAGCTGCACCGATCTCACTGCAGCTCCACCCAAACCACACACACAGTCTGTTCAAACAGCAGCAGATACACCACGTCCAGTATCACGGTCTTGTGTATTTGATATGAGACAGTGAGCCCTGGGAGTTTGTGATCCTGAGGTCTAGCTGTTCCAAACCACAGCCTACCACTAATGTGACTGCAGCCGAGCTCCACCAGCCTGAAATGTCCTCGTTATGATGCCTGATCTCCACAGACTCCTGTATTCCAGTCACACGCGGCCATGTGGAAGCAAGTGATCAAGTATTCTCTTGCATCAGAGTTGCATAATGAGGACATGTTTTAAATGATATTCCACAGTAAAGCAGGATCAGAGCTGACAGCTACATTAAGAGAAGGGCTTCATGCATTTCCATAGTTATTAGCTAGCGTTCCATAAGCAGACGTCCTCCTCTCTGGCCCTGTGTGATTTCCACGCACTCATATTTCCTCCCACTGTGTTCTCATATGCACAGTTTGCCTTTGTTCACTTCCTTTTCATGATTAAGCTGCCAGTGTTGGTGCGGAAATGTCCAGACTGAAAGAGTGAAGGGGAGGAGGCTCCAGGCTTCTACATTTTCTGCTAAGTCACAGGACCGACTGATGAGAAGAAATGCCTCTTCATTCCCCCATTCCTCCTCACTCGATTCATTTGTCTGATCCAGTCTTCATCACGTCTAGTTAATTATCTTTTCTTTCCTCACCTCTATTCTTTCATCACTTTAAATTATAATGAGAGTTGTCTGTGAGAATTTAAATGAGCAGGTCTGCTGTAGCTCTATATCGAGCCGCAGGGTACGACAGGAATCCTGATGTGTCATTTTAGATTCCTCCCTATCTGACTGTTTCAGGATCGACCGATGGCCGGAGGATTCGTCATCATCACCATCATCATCATCATCAATAATGATATACATTCCCACAAATTAAAATGTTATGATGTATTCACTGATTTGTTTTTTAATTTAATTTGTTACATTTCATGGATGGGATTTGAAAAAAAAACCACGGTGATAAACTGTCAGGGTCTCAATATAGTGTGTG
>JAVQJL010097742.1:0-19729 GCA_036024295.1 Nannoperca obscura
CCCCCCCCCCCCCCCCCACAATACAACAACCACACCCGAGTCTGCCGGTCACTAACAGGGTTTATTGTGCATGGCTGAGCACCCCCCCCCCCCTCAGACAGACAAAGAAAACAAGCACAGAGAAATGTGGAGATGTAGGAAGATCTCAGGTACACGTTGTGTGCACGTCTTCATCCCTAAACACTCGCCATCTGCTGACTCTTTCTGGACTCCACAAATCAGTACATTATCGTTAGATAGATATGAACCAGGTGTCATCATACCACAGACTGATGTCAAATGCCATAATAGGGTACATGGGCCATTCCAAAGACAGAAGCCCTTACAGGCTGAATGAGGAGTGGTTCTCCACTATCCTGACAACTGGCGAGCAGAGTTAGAAAAACACACCTAATCGAAACGCATTACAGTTAATGACAACAGAAGGCAATGTGCAGGTCTGCTGACTATCGCCCTGTCCGATAAATGTCTCCCTTCAGCTGAGGGGAGTAGGGTGGGTTGGGGGAGAGTGAGAGAGAGGACAGCCAGGAGGACTCGCTCAGCCTGCGGGCACGGACAGTTGAACAGGGAGGGCAGTGCGGAGCTGAAAAGTGGCTTTGTGGTTGCATAATGTTCCTGAAAAATGTCCCCTGTAGTCAAAACAAACAGAGGACAGTCCACTGGGCCCTGCTCCATTGATTGGCCACAGTGTAGGAAATGAAGCTATCTGAGGGGGGGAGAGGTATCATCAGGAAGCATCTGGCATCCTCCATGTGGGTGCTGGGAAACATCCAGGTTCAAACAGACACTGCAGTATGTTTCCACTGCCATTTCAGTCATTTCATAAACTGTTGCATAGTAAAGAGGGTCGGAGGTTTTAGCCTTCAGTGCCCTCTCTCCAGTCGTCTGCCCTTTGGTCGTGGGTTATGTCTGTATCTCTGCTGAGGTGACAATGTATTGAAAGATGAAGTGGTCCAGAGGTCACTGCTGATAGATGTGTAGCATTGCGTCTGTGAAGGACTTTACTCACAGGCCATACACAATAAAGTGGTTTGGAATAGGACACAAAATACACTGAAGTATGAACACATCTAAATCAGTTTGTCCATGCATTTTATTTATGAAATGTACCAATACACACCCTTTTAGTCTAATATTAGAGCTGCAATTAACAATTACTTTTATTTTCAATCAATCTGCCAATTAATCCGTTTTATGGTTTCATCTATAAAATGTGATAAAATAGCTCCAAAAGCCCAAAGTGACATCTTTAAATCTCTTGTTGTCAGTCCAACATATATGGATTTTACAAGATTAAGTACATATATTCACATTGTTTAATAACTAAAATTGTATAAAAATTATTTATATAATATAAGAACTAAACTACTTTTTGTAGTACTACTAAACATATCCCTAGAAAATGAAATTACATAATTATAAATCTTTTCAAAATGTTCTAAACACACAAAGCTACAGTTTTGTTTATAATAGTGGTTGTGGTTGTACTATTCACTGTCTTTTGATTTATGCCTAGATCATTAAGCATGGGTTATCTTTACAGTGCAGATACTGAACCGAGCCATCAACCAGCCATCAACCGAGGCACATATTTTGCCTATTAAGCTTTCTCTCGCTCTGAAGCACTTTAGCCTGATAAAGACTGTCCGACTGAGCAAAAAATCTTGTGATGGGGCAGGATTCTTATCTAGTATAAATGGGGTTTCTGAGATGATAGATGACAGAGTGATTACTCTGGATTAATGAGGAGAGACACAATGCACTCTCTCTCGTGGTACAGCCCAGCACTCAGGTCAGCGCCTGTGTCTACATGCTGTATCATGCACTTCAGTCACAGTGGGCCAATTTAGGACATCCGGGATGAGGTGAAGTTGAAGGGCTGGATGAGACAGTGTAAAGACGTACATTCTGTCAGTTGATTACAGGTTGTTTTACCACTGGGAGAAACAGGGGGCTCCTTTGAGGATAGTGGGGCTGTGATTAAGGTGGGTTGCAAGTGGCACACATAGGTACTGCTGGGGAAGGAAATGCAGGACGGAGCACCTAAAACCGAACTCCGATCAACCGATCTAGAAACTGTGTTTTCCACCATGACAATGCCGACCCAACAAACAATCAACTCAACAAGCCACAGGTGAACAGAAAATGCGATGGTGCAGAAATGGAGAAATCTGAACAAAGGCCAAATGTGCCCGGAGCTGATATCAAAGACACAGTAAGCAAGCAGATGATAATCTATCACAGGAGTCTGATTTCATCTGCAAAATTAGTAAGACATTTGTGGACTCTCCCATCCAACCTGTCAAGAAGGCCATTATCGTCTCCATCACGGAATCGGTAAAGGAAGTATGAATTCCAAAACACGATGGGAAAACCTGATAAAATACAAAAGAAGTACATGTGATCTGGAGGACATCTTAGACGAACAAGAACAGTTCTCCAGAACTTTTCAGTTCAATTCAGGACACTAAATATTTGTGACGGCCTCATTCTTTAAGATGGTCACTCAAGATTCTTTCTTCATTGAGAGAAATGTAAACAATGGTAAAAACCTCATCGTTGGAGTGATCTCTCCAATCGCTGGATTCACTTTTATCAAAAATGATGGCTTATTATGGGTATTTTAAAATCCATCAATAAAAACAATAAACTTTAAAGTGCTATATCAAAAATCCAATTAGTAAGATAACGAATCATATACAGAGTACAGAAAGAAGCTCACACATGTAATACAAATAAGTAAGCAGAGACACTACTACACTTATTAGAGGATCTCAGGGTGATCTAAAGTAATCCTGGGAGGTGCTCAATGAAGTTCTCAACCGGTGTCACAAAACCACTGTGCATCCTGTTGCCAGAAACGCCAGCAAATATTTTGACAGTACTGATCTTGCTAATCATTTCAACAATTATTTTATCTCTAGGAGAAAATCTTTCTAGCAAACTTAGTCAACCAGAGGGTGAAACTTTTAAACAATATCTTCAAGGGAATTGCTTGAATTCTTTCTTTCTGACACCAGCTGACAGAAATCATTATAAATATGAAAAGCTCCCACACAGCTGGCGCAGATGGCATATGTAGCAAAAATTCTTACAGCTATTGTGAATGAAATTGTGGAGCCTCTATTAATCTCTCTCTATTTCATGAAATTGTGCCTAAAACAAAAAAGATTGCTAGAATTGTACCAGTCTTTAAATCTGGTGATAGAACCGATATGCACAACTACTGACCTATATCTATAGAGACAATTGTGTATAGTAGACTTAGTGATTACTTAGAGTATTACAGTATGGCTTTCGGAAAAAGAGCACCACCTGTATGGTGATTCTTGATGTCATCGGAAAAAAATCAATGACGCGATTGATAAAAGGCAACTGCAGCATTGGAATTTTCCTTGATTTGATCACTATTGACCCTGAAATTCTTCTACGCAAACTACACCATTATGGTGTCAGCGGCACAGTGCTCAATTGGTTCACAAACTATATGTATGAGAGGGAGCAATATGTATAAGTAAATGGTCACAAATCTTAAAACTATCAGATATGGAGTTACCGAGGGAACCACTTTAGGGCCACTCCTCTTCATACTGCATATTAATGATTTTGTAAATTCCTGTAACATTCTACATAAAGTATTGTTTGCCGATGATATAAACATATTCTTATCACACAAAAATGTAAATGATCTGCAAAACTATCTGAACTTTACAAATTACATGGTATAATTACTTTCCTATTTATATAAAAAAAACTTCAGAAGAAAGTCATACATGCTATATCCTGGTCCAAAGTAAATGCTCCCACTGACCCCTCTTTTCTAAATTACAGACTTCTGAAGCTTACTTCATGGAACATCTTTCACAATGCTCTGTATATGCTCCAGGATATACTTTATGACCTTATTCCAATTCACTCTCCCTTGAACGCATATAAGACTTGGAAAAAATATCTCATAAAAGGGTAAAAAAAAACGTACACTTAAATGTACGAGTCTTAGTGTTGTTTGCAGAGGTCCACAGGTGTAGAATGAGAATTTTAAAAAATAAATTAAAAAAGAGTCACTGTCACTATCTGTATGTTTTTAAAAAGCGCTTAAGGCAGCGTTTACTACTAAAATATGTTAAAGCTTGAATACCCTAAATGACTTCTAAGCTAATCTAAATAGTATTAGGATTTTTGATTTGTCATACGTCTATTTATTGCATCTTACCTATCTAACCAATGTTTAGACTGATGAAATGAATGTCTTGGGACCATTTATTAGTTGTATTATTGTTCATTTATTAGGATAGGATTAGACTAGACTAGAGTTACATTTTAGAAAATGTGTTTGAAAACACATTTTAAATACTATCTGCTTAGTGCCTGGGCCCCTATTCTCAAGTTGTAGATAGCTTCTCAGGGTGTCCCATTTCACTTATCCTTATTATGTTTTGTATGATTGAATTTTATCTGTTTTGTGAATAAACTGAATGATGATGAGGCAGACTGACACTGTCTAGTCCATGAGTCATGGGTGGCATATCAAAAAGTCAAATAAAAAATTAAGAAAATGCTAGACTGGCCTTTGGTTAGAGATCTGGTTCTTTGGAAACTGATTTGAGACTCATGAGAAACAAAAAGTGTAAGGTAACCCTCTACTAAGTGATCATGTTGTCATTATAAAAGGTCAAACTACCACACAATATAAATAAAATCCCATTCCTGGACATCCGAGTCCACTACAGAACAACAACCATGCAACTGGTCAGGATTCAATATCTTGCTCAAGGATACTTCAGTTAAGTTAATGTTTGCCAACAATAGTTTGAAGATGAGCCTTCTAGCTGGAGGATGCTCTCTAACTGCAAGACCAGCATGCCAAAACACTGGTGAATAGGAGGCTGCCTGGTGCCTGTCCTCTTTTTTAAGATGCATACGCCATGCAAGGGCATGTATCATAAACATATTAAGAGGAATATTAAGAGAGCAGTTTCCATCAGCAACAGGCCCTGGTGAAACTGCCTAATCCCAAACCAGTTTGTACTGACATCTCCCTGAGCCCTAGGAGATCATAGGAAATAAACCCAGTGATGCCAGTGACATAACTGACCTATATCTAAACTTTTTCTCTGACAGCTGAGCCCATGACATCAAATCCCTAATCCACAATGTCAATGTTCACAAGTAAATAGCAGATGGGAGCTCAAAGAGACCGAATACACTGTCAATGATACTTACTCAAAGGTGAAGAAAAGTCCACAAGTCACTAGGATGAGAACAAGGGTGAGGTAGAAAACCCCTGTCTGCTTGGCCATCATAATCCTCCCATTGCAGTAAAATTTATTCCGACCTGGGAAGGACTCCCACCTCCTCTTCTTTGGTGTCCTTTTCTTGTAAGGGGTCTCCATTGGTGTGGAGCTGCGAGTGCTTATTTGGCTGTACTCGCACTCTCTCATGGACTCAGATACCCCGAGATGCATCAATCGCTGATTAAAATCCACACAGCTGAATAAATCCCGGGGCAGATGAGCGTCTGTGAAGAGAATAAAGCAGTTCAGTTTAGCAGACAGGCTAACTTCACAACTTTTTTTTCAGGCAAATGCCTGGGTGTGTGTAACTTGGGTGGAGAAAAGTTTGTGAAAAGTGCAAGACACTTCCTGTTATTAACAATATCTAGCTAACGCTCATAATACATGTATGTAGCCTTTTTAATACACACTTAGACGCCAGTGAATTCCGTAAAGCTACAAATAAAGTTAGTACAGCCAGTTGAGCTAATCCAACGTTAGCTAACTTGGCAAATAACTTCACTAGCAGCTCACACATACCATAGCTTAACGTCTTTGTTAGCAAGGAACCTTGTTAGCATTTCACAGCAACTGACGTTAGCAAGCTAGCAAGTTGGTGAGGTGACTGGTAAGTTAATGTTAGCAGGTTGGCCAACTTGTGCAATTAAGGGCTAGCTCGCTGGACACTCACTTCACCCACATAACTACAAGCTTTGAGTCTGCTGTTTTGCTTTGGACTCTCCCGCTCAAGAGGAGCTAAATGAAGCTGAGTGTGTTCTTCGGCTGTGCTGTCATTTAAGTGTACATAACGTTACAGACACCACGGCTTCACGTCTCTGCTGTGTTTTTCTGCTCTGCCTGCTGAAGCGACAGTCGAAGCGCCGTCTTACCAAAGGAAAGTAACGCTGGTCGTCCTGTTGGGGTGTTGTCACGTAGCGACTCCTTTCGTTACCCAGGTTTGTTACGAGCCGACGACAAAGCGAAGAACACCATTTTTAGAAGTTCGTGGGTAAAAAAAACGAGTTTGAAATTGGCACCTCGTCGCCGAAGAAGAACTTCGTTCAAAAAGGGAAGGGGAATCCAGAGAAAGACCACACGACGGGGTGCTCTCAGACGATTTCCAGCATCCTGACTGGCCGTCGCTCAGGAAGACACTAACAGCCTTTGCGCACAACACGAACCATGTAGGACCTTATAGCCATATGCCCAAGTGTTTTACAGGAACAATCGGCACGTAATCATCAGAAATCTTCACCGTTCAGCTGCGTTTTCGGGAGTAAAAAGTTGCAGCATTCCCCAGAAAAGCGTGCAGGTAGGCCAATCGGCAACCCTCCGCTCACATTGTGTCCCTATCCACACACAGCGCTGCCACCCTCGCAAACAACAAACATCAACATGGGAGCAGAGCCTCCCAGCCTGCTCCTCCCCCTCCAACCCAGGCTGAAGTCACTACTGAAGAGGTGCAATGGTAGGACGGGCTGTTAAAGGGGTTCCCAAACCGTGGTCCAGGGACCTCCAGGCGTCCGTTAGTGGGGGTCCCTACTAGCAGGGGCGTGTCCAGGGAGGGGCGTGGGGTGACTGGGTCTCTCTGTAGGCAGAGCCCCAACATCATGCAAGAGTGCACTCCTGCAAGTTAAGGAAGCTTCTTATTTATGCTTTTGATATGCGTTTGATAATTAATATTTCATAAAGGCTAAACTAAAGCCATTTGCTTGCTCTGTTAGCTGACATTTGGAAACGGATCAACTAGAAATGGGAATAAATCATACTCTAACAGCTAAAACGGGTTAAACGCCAACACTGAATTTATCCTACTAACAGGTATAGGCTGCCTAGACAAAGCCTGAAAGAGCATTTTCCTCTGTGTTTTTTATATATTAATTATTAACATGGACATTTAATGCCTAGATAGCCAACATAAGATAGTCGACTTGAGATGAGATGGAGGTGGGAATGACATGCACAAAAGGTCTCTGGCTGGATGCTGTGGTCCATGATCAGCACCCCTAATCCCTAGGCCACAAGGGCATCCCTGAGTAAGTTGCTAGAAACAAAAAAAAAGTCCAGCAGACAAAGGATATTGCTGAGCTTTTAAAAAATGAAATGATGTACTCAGTACCTACTTTTAAAGATGTTTGTCTTCAGTAGTAATGGATGGAATTGGGGCTAAGAACCACCGATGGTCTTGGGAAGTCAGAAAGTATTTAAACAGACTCAGAGATGGTTGGGCTGTACTGCATTCTTTGCAGCCTCCATAGAATTTTATTACAGGACACCTCGAACTGCAAACAAGGTCAACTAATATTGTTTGTATTATGTATTTTTAACTGTGCTGATTTAATGTTTGTAAAACTTTGCAAGAGCCAAGAAGAATACTTTTATGTGTGTGCAGTCATGTCAAGTATATGACTAGGGAACTAGTGGGACATCTTGAAGTATGGTATCCAGTTCTTTCAATATATCCATGATCTGTACCCCCCTGAGAGTAGCGTGGAACTGCCCCAGGTTCAAGGGTGGGCCCAGAACCCTTTTTATTGTAGGTGTGATGCCACATTTATTGCCCTGTTCTCAGCTGTATAAAACACTTTTTCAGTAATGTTTCCAGGAACACGCAACAGGAAGCACAATTATTGAATGAATCAACATGATTCAGGAAGAGGATAAAACGATTGACTGAAAAATCAAACATCAATTATTGACAGTAAATCGTCTAATGAATGGGGGAACTATCAATCATATTAACTTTGTTTCTATATAAAACAGACCTGCCGTGATGTCTCCACAGAGCTCGTGCCCTGCTCTCATGCCAAGTACAGTTCTCTGATGATGCAATTTCCTGTTCAGCCCGCATTAGTACAGATGATCGCATCATTCCTCTGTCATCTGTCCTCCTCTTAACACCTACACGCACACCTCCCCATAGCTCTGAAGTCACCCGAGCGGTTTAGCTCGATCACTCCCACAATGGCCGTACAATTATCCACTTTCTCTGAAAAGAAGCCTGGCTGCATTTCATGTAATGTGAGAGGACTTCATTGTTCATTATCAAACATCATGCTGAGAGAAGAACATTTATTCTCACTGCACTTTTTTCAAATGTTCTGCCAATGCACTTGTATGAAAGTAAGATTTAGCATTCGTTGAGTTTGCTGAAACATCATCTACCCTCTGACACACACACACATAAAAACGACATTACTTCATACACAGAGTTGTAACATTTCTAAGGAAGTGGTCATATACAGAACTCTAAGTTGTCCTTGTTAAAGCCTGTGTCATGCATCTGAAACTTACTGAGAGCACGACTGGCTGGGATGCTGGCCACGTGAAGCAATCAAGTGCCACATGTTTCGCTTAATCTGTTGGAAAGCTGTGGATATTTTCAATGGTTGCTAATGATCTGAACCCATCTCATTCCTTTAGTGTGGGGCTCGTTAATCAATGTGATGACATATGGCTGAAGCTGTGTTTGTGTTGGGAAATGGGTGGACATGATAGGGCCTTTGAGTCTGAATCCAAGAACAACACGGGCCTGAATCACATCCTGCCAAGACCTTATCCAGGCAATATTGTTTTGTTTAGAAAGTTAGACAGGATGAAAGAACACAGTGACATCAAAGCCTCATCAAGACTCCAATGTACTCTCTATAGCCACAATTATTAGATGTGGCCTGACTTGGTAAACACGCAAATACACAGTTCACACCACAACCACCACACACATATTGTAACACATCCCTAGAAAGGTCAGAGCAGTCCCTTTTGTTTTTATCCTATACTCATTCATCTACCTACGTTAGCGGTGAGAGGCAGCAGGGCAGGGTACCCAGGCCAGCTGTAGCCAATGACGGGCCTGGCTTCCTCTCAGCCACCGCATCCATCCATCCTTTCAGAGCTCGATGACTCAGCTTCTCAGAGGCACAGGAGTGTGGGAGGTTTTCTCCTGCGGTTGGCTGCCTACGTGAAACGCATCCTCCATCACCAAAAAAGTACAGCAACCCACTTTCCATCCAAACTCTAAATGACAGGCTGAAATTGAAAACACTCAGAGGTATGTAAGGCTCTGTTTATAATGTGCAGGTGCAGACATGTAACAACAATAAAGCCACAGTTGAGATGCCACGACATAACCAAAAGCGTAATAATCATTTCTTCCCCTGCAGAAACATGCATTAGTTCAACGTCAATCAAGCTCTTAACCACCTTTCAGGCATGCTGACATTTGTTTTAAGGTGTTAGTAAGATGAAAATGAATTATTGTGCTTCTCTGCAGCCGAGCAACCCAGCGAACAATCATTCCTTGAAACCCAACCTGTGTTGTCAACCTCAGAATATTATTGTTGGCTATATATTGAAGGCAGCTTAAAATAGGACTTGATATTATGCCCACATTCCCTCTGGCAAAGTAAAGACATCGAATTCCCAATAAAGAGGAAATAACAATTCTAGAAAAACAAACAAAACCACCAACTTAAAAAAGAAACAAATCCTAATGTACTTTGGGGATACAGCTTGGTTATTCAGGTTTAAAACAGGGCTGCTACACAGCCTGTAATGGTCTTCTTCAACCCTCTGTAATGACTGGAGTTCAGATTCTGTGACCAAGTGTCCATGCTCTGTGACGTGGTTAGCAAGGGGGAGGTAAAATCACTCATGTTGATGCTTCTCATGAGAGCAGTAGGCCTGAACTAAACATATTCCATTTCGCTGCTTCAGTTCCAGGCTCCTGGCATTGTGCATGCTGGCTCACTGTCATGGGTTACTTACTGAGACACTATAGAACAGAGCCGTCTTTAATGTTATTAGTGACAACTGTGCTTTTCCTACTATGACAATTCAATATGTCTTCTGTGAAAAAGTCTAAGATGTATGTCTGCACGTGCTCTTTATTCTATTGAATGAGGGTCAATGGTGCAGGCGATGCAGACAAGACATGCAGTTTTAATCTGCAGAAAGGTCTGCCAGTGGGGCCGGGTAACAGGCATCACTTGCTTTTTCACAACAGCCCTTTCTAAAATTTGATATGTCTTTTGTCTTGGGCTCAGGTGATGACCTTCTGAATACAAAAACACAAGCGGCTTAAGAGTGGGGTGGTACAAGGCTGTGAGGAGCTGTGTTCATGCTGAGAAGGTTGGCAGAAAGGTCATCAACCTTCTTAATGAGGAAATGATGAAAACTGATGCTCTTGGAGGAGCTGTTTAAATTGAGTTTGGTGTCCCATGAGTACAATAAGTACTTAAGTTTTCATTGGGCCCAGACCTCAATATGGACACATCAACAATATAGCAGTATCATGTGACCAATAAATGGGTTAACCATATCATTTTCATATTGTACAAAGGAGCTGCACTTTAGAGGAATTCTCTGACTAAAGGGAGACTATTAATATCAGCAGGCGTGTCACAGGGTTTAACCATAAGTCAACAGAGTCTCTAAACAAGAGGGATGATTTTGTACCTGCAGTGCTTTCAGAAATTGTGTCTTTGTGAGAGTGGGTGTAAGCTTGAGTTGGTCCTGGACACGAAGACACTGGAAGCTTATTTTGATCTATTTATAAATGTAAACCCTACATAAATGATTTTCATTCATCATACTCGTGTCCTTCTGTGGCTATCTGCTCAGTCTGACAGTGAAACTGAGGGTTGGGATAGCTACTAAGTTTCACATTGCATACACAGAGAATTGCTGCAAATCACATTGTTTTGTCCTGAATGCAAACCTTTATCAGCGATATAATAATGCAAAATCCCCTGTGGTAGGTTGGGAAAAAGCAAATGTCCCAGACTGGGTTCACGTATGGGAAACATTTCAAATATACATCAGAGACCCCTAAAGTGATACCTGAATAGTGGCCATATTATTCATTAAGCTGAAATATTTGCGCTCAAGCAAAAACTGTGATCAGACAAAAAAAAACAGGCCCTCTTATCACGTGTCCTGTGGACTTGAGTGTCATTGTATAATTTCATCATAAGGCCAGAGGAGTCACCTGTGACTGTGATCAAAATATTTTCAATGAAATCAATGAAAGGCAGTCCAGGTAAGCAGTTGATGTTTGTTTTATTGGCCTAAGATTGTCTGGACATAATGCAACGTCTCCGGTGCTTAACGATGTTCATCGTACATTTATTTGTGACATGTGCATCACAGAGTATAAATGTGTATACTGAATAAAAGAGAGACATGGAGTCATACGAAAAAAGGCTAATTTTACAATGAGCTTTTAGGACATTTTGAAGGTTCTTTTTCACACGTGTTCTTTTAGAGCATTATCTAGATTCAAAAATATGCCCGTTGACATGAATGAAGGACAGTAACGAACAGAATTATGTTCAGTTTTCTTAACTAACCTCGCCTAGATATCCTCTCACCCTGGCACTTCCACATCTGATTACCAAAGCGATTGTTTTCTCAGCTATAATACAATGCATACAGGAATTTTTACATTGAAACATCAGTTACATCTGCCATGTCCAAATATTTGACCCCATTAACAAAATATGTATAATAACAATAACAAATTTTACCAACAATAAAAGCATTTGTTATAATAGTCAGAAAGTCCCATCTCTTGCTATGCTTGAGTGAGACTGAAAGAATCATGTGCGTCCATTGTACAACGGTTTATATACACAGTGATGAAAAAATACAGACATAACACAAGTGCTTAGGAAACACAAAGTTCATCTGTGAAAGCCGTTGAGGCTATGATAGATAAATTTGACACTTGTTTTGACAGACGCTCTTCTCTCATGTTGATTGGCTGGTGCAATGCTGCCTCCTTATGGCCTACAGCACACACTGCAGGTGTCTTTAAAGATTTACATCTTCTTGTTCTTAAAAAGGGACAACTTGCTCTAGTCCTATTGCACAATTTATCTTCCAGCAATGGAGACATATACATTTCAATTTAAAAAGTCAGTGTTTTTTCCCCCCCAAGTGTTGGCAAAAAAGTTCAAACTACTGTACAGTGTCACATTTTAAATAAATACTCTCCATTAACAAAATGTTGATGAGTATATTAGCATTTATAAAACTGAAAAACATCTCAACGAATCATTGACTCAAAAGGAACCCACGTAATTCAGCACCAAAATCTGGTGGCAGCTTTGGCTGAAAAAGTAAACAAACAAAAACAAATGCCAAACAAAATATCAAACATAGCAATCCAACACCAGCAGGTATTAAATATTTGTATTAAAATGAGCTTTCAAATCCCGAACCCACTTTTTTTTAACAGGGCCCAGAAGCTATACATATATAGAGATATTTTATGTGGATATTTCTTTAAAAAAAACAAACACTTTCTGTCATTTTGATAAATAAAAATAGAAAACCACAGAAATATCTTGTCCGCCTTAGCGTTTGCTGTGCGAGTCCTGCCTCTCCTCTTGTCATGATTTCCCTAAGTGAAAGAGAACTTGGGAAATAATAGCCACCACTCCCGCGTTGAGCACTGAGGAAATGGAGATGTCTAATAATCTGCTTTCATACAGCACAAACTCTCTCTTGTTCTCCTCCACTTTAGCCATAGCCAACAGGCCTTTAGCTGCTCTGCACATCATGTTTATGCTAGGCGGGTCCATAGGCGGGTGCCCCATGTGCAGCAAGCTATGAGGGTTCTGCTGGTACTGCGCCATGCTAACGCCATCCTCCAAGAAGCCTACCAAATTACCCACGCTGCCCTTCTGCATGGCTATGGCGCGTGCCGCTGTGGTGTCTCCTTGTGCCAGGTGGGAGAGAACAGCCACCGCCATCTCCCTGTACACCTGGGCCTTCCTCTGGCCCACATAGCGGACCAAGACAGTGAAAAGTTTCTCCTGTCGGCTGAAAGGCGGCGTAGCTAGCAGGAGGTCAACATTGTCGCCCAGGATGCTCAGCTTGCAGAGGCACTCCAGCACCAGCCTCTGGGGAGTGAGCTGGGAGTAGGATGCTGCTGATGGGAAAGGGTCCTGGGCTTCAGCTGAAGGGCACACCATCCAGTGGAGAAGGCCATCCAAGATGGGGAGGCATATGGTGTCTGGATACGTGGAGAGATCCAGCTGACCCGAAATGTTGGCCAGAGTGACCATGGCATTCTCCCTGAGCAGACTCAGACACTCCCACCACCATTCCTCTTTGCTACTCGACAGACCCTGCTCCTGCTTCTCGTCTCTCTGGTAGCTAGGGGGCGACCTGTTCCTCTCCGGGTGCTGGTGATGCAGCAGGAGCAGCCTGCCCAGGAGAAGAACCAGAGAAGGGTGGCGTGACAAATCTAAGTCATTCCCCGGGATAAAGGACAGGCTCCGGACGATGTTGGAGACGCAGAGGCACCGCTTGGCCAGTGAGTCCTGCCAGGAAGAGGTTGTGGAGAGTGGGGCCTCGTCCAGGCAGCGTGGCTCATCCTCCAGCAAGGTGATGTGGTCCTGCTCCCCATCCAGATGCACCCTGAAGGGGTAGGATGGCAGGGAGCGTGCAGGGTGGGCATAAGAAAGGGCGTCAACCCGAGCACACAGAACATCATCAATAGTAGCAGTGATATGTTTCTGTGGTTGCTTTTTCCCATCATCCACCTTGTTTTCCTCTTTGTTTTCTTTTCTTGTCTCTGTCTTGTCTGCCCTGGCAGACGCTTCACTGCGCGGTTCAAATTGTGTTTGAATGTGTGCAGTGGAATCGCCTCCACCAGCCTGCCAGTGTAGCAACCCGCTGGTGAACTCAGTGACGTAACCTAAGTGCTCTGTCATGTCTTCAATCAGGCCCTCTTTGTGGACAATCTTGATGGGGAGCTTATCATATTTACTGGCTTGTTTAGGTTTAGGCTCAAGCTCTGCAGCAGGCTGGTCAACACACTCCTTTTTACACTCTGCTCCTTTTTTACTCTCTTCCTCTTCTTTTCCCTCTTTTTCTCTGTCCTCCTCATTCTTGTCCTCCTTCTTTACGCTAACCTCAGACTCATTCTTCTCACCGTTCACCTCAGCTAACTCTGCTGGCTCTGCAGCGACGGGCAAAGCTTCCTCCATGATGCCTCCTGCTTGCTCCACCTGCATCTCTGCTGCCGGAGCGGACTCAGGTTCAGGTTGGACAGTAGAGTCTGTTTCCTGGTCGAGGATGGCTTCTTGTTTTTGATTAGCAACAGGGTCCAAAAGGCTTTTCTGAGCCACGGTCCCCACCTCAAACTCTTCCAGGATGCCAAAGATCTCAGTCAGGCAACGGCGGAAGTACTCCACAATCAGCTCGAGGAATCCAGGCAACTGGTCAGACAGAGATCAGATTAATGTCAGCAACTTAAGCAGAAAAAAAACCACACATGTGTTGCCAAGTAGTCCCAGATGGTGAATGCAAGCCAAGATGTACTATCTAGGCATAAACTTGTTTTCCAATAGTCATACTATCTTGAATGATTTGCACAACATTAACAAGTCAGAATGGCATAATGGTCCCCTAAATGTTTTCCCTTCACTGTATTCTATAAATGTCTCCAACAGATAAGGTTGATCTGAAAGATCAGGTTTAAAGAGACACACTGTATGTCATACTGCCACAGCATGCTTTAGCGGGCTAAATTAGTCCACTCTGTCAGTCAGCAGTGAGGGGCAGTCGTGAAATTAGTTTTACCTGGGAGAGGTTAAAGGAGGCCACAGTGCTGTCATCGTACAGCAGGATGTTGATGGTGTCTAAAGCCCATGTGCTCTCTGCCAGCAGGCCAGACTTCAGAGACATCATCACGCGCCAGGCCTCAGGCGTTCCTGGGATTAAAACAGTGGGGTTTTTGGAAACAGGAAGAAAAAAAATGGTGCTCAGACATTGTACAAATGATAAAAGGGACAGTGAAGAGCAGATCATTGTAATTCCTTTCATAGAATTGACCTCATGTTGTGCTAGTTCTACCTAAAAATTAGATTTAGCCGTACAAAGCTGAATAAATTATGTTTTTTAGAGCATGAAAATACCATAAATCTACAACTTTTCAAGCTAAATGCACAACTAGAATTAAACAATCAGCAATGCATCTTCCAAAGAGCATTACTAACCCATCCACCTATTCAAAATCATAATCAATGATATAATGGGATTCTGTCTCACCAGTGTCCTTGGAGGTGAGCTTGCGTCGAGGCTTGAGAATAGGCATGCTGGCCTCGATTGATCCTGGTGGGTAGTTGAGGTCCCGCCTCAGGTTGGGAGGAAACTGGCCAAGGGGTCCACTGCCCTGTGGGCCCATCATGGTCATCCCAGGCTTAGGCATCTTCATGGGTGACATGAACGGTCCTTTACTGGGTGACATCCTAGAGTCCATGGAGCGCTGGAAGGCCCCGGGGCTGGGTGCTCTGGGCAGGTGGTTGGCCATGGATGGAGAGTTGGAATAAGAAGATGGCTGGCGTGAAGACAGGGGAGGCATGCCACCCGATGACGACATGTAGGGAGACTGACGGTGCCACTGCTCCTGCCCGGGTCGCCCGTCCATGTCATCTCTACCGATTGAGCCATAAGGTGGCATTTGTGATGGCGGCCCCTGTCTGTTGGGGTAGGGATAGCCGAGGTCTGTCCTGGATGGCCACATGTTGGGGCCATCGTTAGCATGGTTAGGAGTGGGCCCCCCGCCCATCATACTGTGCTGACTCTGACCTGAGGGGGCCATGCGGTCGCGGGGGTAGGGGAAGGGGAACTGTCCCTGGATGGGTCTGTGCTCAGGGCCTGAGTAGCCACCACTGTAGTGGTTGTACATGTCCGGCTGCTGGTTGGCGTACTGCATGGCATACATGTCACTCTCATGTCTCTTGGGTGGGGGGCCATACATGCCGTCCATGGGCCGTTTGTAGCCCTGCTGAAGCAAGGGTGTAGATAGTTAGTCATTATTTTTGTAAAAACACCACAGTAGCAGATTTTATGCAAAGATGTGGACAACAAAATGATCCCAATTACATTTGTTTGGGTTTTGTAATGTTAAATAACACTAATAGTAGTGCTGGACAGGGTAGTAAGATCACTGGATGTAAATGGATCCAGTTGTCAGACATCTACTTTGAGGCAGATAATAGAATAGATAATAAAAGGCCGCCAGTACCCTGCCACACCTACACCACTCAAAAATGAATGCCGTTGGAGGACAGGTTTTGAGTTCCTTGTGCAAATATTTGTGGGATTCTTTTTTTATCCCAGTAAATATTGTATGTGCTAGGTTGCCATGTGTATATTTGTTGTTATCTGTGTTTTTACTCGAAGAGTATGCATGTGAGCCGAATACCCGTTCCTGCATTTGCCTGCCGTGTTGACAGTTGTGAGCTGAAGTTGACAGAACTGAGATGAACTGAGGTGAGTACACGAGCATCAACAGGTCAATAGAAAGGATCACTGCGTGAGTGTCAATAATAATAAGAGGCAGAGATACAACTTTTGTTGTGGACTTTATGAATGTTTCTAATATTTGATAAGATATACAATTAAGAAGAACTATTTTTAACCAAGGCACTAAGAAAAGGTAACAGCCCACAACACAACTAATTAGATAACACTTTCTGATGTTTCACACAGTCAGTGGACAATTGATTAAGTCTATTCATGAACATGGTGACTGCTTAAACTAAGCTAATTAAAGTTTACTTTATGGAAATTAACACATTTTGAAAATTTATTTCTATCATAGTGAAAAGGCAAACAAGAAGTAACAATGTGATAAAACAACAATTCATTGCCCCCTTTTACACATTTTACATTGGACAAATTGTCTTCTTCATGTTTTCTGGGCTGTTGTATACCATGTTCCTTCAATACAGGATGTCAACACCGTAAAACTACTGTATTTCCACCTTACAGTTTGCGATGAACAGTGCTGATGAGCTCCTTCTCACCTGTTGCTGTGGGTACATCCCAGACGGATGCATCCCATACGGCATGCCGGAATACTGCTGAGTGTAGCCATCGTGTCTGAAACAGAGCAGATGAGTGAGGAGGAACATATCACTCACTGACTGAAAAAATTGATTAACAAAGTTATATGAAGACATATTGGTTTGCTAATGCTTTGACTTTGTACACAAGTGAACTCTACTACACACACACACACACACACACACACAGGTGCTGACCTCTGATGTGAGGGGTATCTACTGGGAGAGTACATGCTGCCCTCACTGTTAGAAGGTCCCATGTTGTTCTGACTCCCAGGGGGACCCATACTCCCCTCCATCCCCATAACATGGTCCGGTCTGAGGATCAAACCACAGGAGAGTCTTTATGTTTCTGACAATACATCGCTGACAATAATCTACTGTAAACATATACATATTTAATGATCCCATACTCTACTATTATATTGTGTTGGGTTGCTGATAAAAGGACGGCACATACAATAAATACAAATACTACATTAGGCTCATGTTAGGGAAATGTCAAGGAAATAATGAGCAACTACAGGTTCTAGTCCCTCTTCTGGTGATTTGTGTGCCTACCTCCTGTCATAACCTGGCCCGTATGGATACTGCGATCGTTGGCTCATGCTCAAGGCCGATGGGGGTCGACCATACATGTCCTGCATACCACCACTGGGCATCTGGGCTGGCATGTAGGGATCTGCTCCTGCCACTGTGAAGGAGGAGAGCAAATGAGGTAAATGCATCTTAGGTTAACTTATATAACAGTGACTGGCTCTAGACAACATAAACAAAATAGAAAAGAAAACAGAGATTTTAACAGGCATTAACAAGCTAAAAAATAGTCTAACTATGACCTGGATCTATGTCCTGGAAACATGGAACAGAGGCTTAAACTTCCTCTTTTAAATGCATGAAACATATTATCTGCCAACCACCAGGTGGCAGCATTCCTCTATGAATATTCAGCGCTCTCCATGATTAAACCTATTGTTCCATGGCTGCAACTGTTGTTATGCAGCTAACATCCACCATATTATTCATTCAGGCTCCATTCTCTTCAGCCTTCAGAGGAGCCGCTATCCTTTCTAAAACTACTGTTTGTTCTGAAAACTGAACCACATAAGTTGGTCAAAACAGGTGCTTCTCAGCAGGATGGGAAGGATGAAAGGTTGAAAACGAGGAGGATGAAAAGGATGAACAAAGTTAGGATGAGACGAAAGCTAAGCTACAAGAACATCAGACAAGCTTGTGTGTTTTCGATAAAGGGATGTGTGGTGGCATAGCAAACAGTTATCATCTCCTTTCATAGTTCAAGTAATAAAACACACACATCTGTCCTGATCTGAGACGACACGGTGACTAGACGATGAATTAGACCAACCAGACAGACGAAAGAACAATGGCGTTGGGATACATGAGTCATTTTTGAAAAAAAGCGATGTGAGTTTATCTAAAGTTTTGAGATGAAGTTTTAAATTTAAAGATCTTCATGTAAAGGCTATGCGCAAGTTTACATGACAATACTAAATAGTTAATTCAAATGGCTTTCTCAAAAGTCAAAGCCTTCTGGGAAATTGGGGAAACAGGTCTAGGTCTCGATGTTCAGGGGAAAGGGTGTCACAGTGTGTGCCTCACTCACTCTTCCTCATCCCAGCGAAGGGGTCCTTGGTGTCATACTGCATCCTCATCATCATGTCAGGCATGCCGAGGCCCTGCTGGTAAGGAGCTGACGGGGGCAGGGAGGTAGCACGCTTCTGGAAGGCTGGGTCGCTCACCTCTGAGAAGGGGTCCTGCACGCTCACACTGCTCCTGGACAAATAAAAGGAGGTGGGAGAGAGGGACAAGAGGGAGAGAGGTAAAAGACCATGTATTGCACAAAGTAAGTATGCATATGATGTGTGCTGGGAGGGAGTGTCTATTTAAATGCAATGCTTCTATCTTTGAAAACATTTTAAATGTTTACATTTTTTATTGTTTATATTATGGATGATTCATTTTTACATGAAATACTTCATATGGCCAAATACTAGTTGTTCTATTAGTAGTGACAGCAAAGGTGGTAGCAGCTGCACCAGTAGTTGAAAAGAAGTTACAGCAAAATGCATTGCGTATTATAAGTACTCCTAAAGTACTCCTCATGCAAAATATTATATTATCATGTTGTAGCTGGTTAAAGTAAAGCTATTTTTAATGGCTTTAAATATGTATGTTAAGCAGTGAAATCTATGATTTTATACTACAGTTAGCATGAAAAGTAACTAGTAACTATAACTGCCAAATAAATGTTGTGGAGTAAAATGTATAAAGTAACATAAAATACAAATACTAAAATAAAGTACAAGAAACTCAAAAATTTTAGAACAGTACTTGAGTAAATGTACTTAGTTACTTTCCACCACTGATTTTTTTAAAATTATTGTCATGCACATACAAGTGTGGTAAAACAACACTTGTTAGACAATAATATACAGTGGTATGAAAAAGTGTTTGGCCCCTTCCGGATTTCTTATTTTTTTGCATGTTTGTCACACTTAAATGTTTCAGATCATCAAACTAATTTAAATATTAGTCAAAGACAACACAAGTAAACACAAAATGCAGTTCTTA
>JAVQJL010097752.1:0-32550 GCA_036024295.1 Nannoperca obscura
AGAAACCTCGAGCAGAACCAGGCTCTAGGTGGGCGGTCATCTGCCTCGACCGGTTGGGTTGAAAGAAAAAGGGAAAAGGGGGGGGGGGGGGCAGGAGAGAGAGAGCAGGAGGAAGGAGAACATAAAGCAGTACAGTACAACAGCAATAGCAAGACTGGCGGTCGAGCAAAAATCTCAGAGGCTAGATGGGTTTTATTACTAAATGCAAAATAATTACCATTACCTCATGAATTATAATCTAAAGCAAAAGTAGTAATTATTTTATATGGAAATAAAATGGTGATAAAATCTGATATTAAAGACCATTAAAGCCTCTCAATCATTTTTGGAAATAAAGAAACTTAAATAATGTATAAAATAAAATATATCACCATACAGCAACAAAAAAAGAAATGGATGGATTTTCCTCTCATTCTGATTCTGCAAAGCCACCCACTAAACACGGTAAAAGAGGTGAGAAGAATCGTCTTATCTACAGTAAAAGCTTCTGTGCTTTCAGTTTGTTTTCTTGTTCTTTGCAGCCACCTCTTTTTGAGATGACTCTTTGTATGCATTCCATTTACCTGGAGACTAACAAGGAGGCCTGAGTGAGCTGGGTGGGAGACAAACAAAGAGGGAGAGAAGAAGAGAGTCTGAGGGAGGAAATGTGAATTCCCTTGCTAAGGGAACGAGGGAATTCTGCACAAGTCCTGCTTTTCACAGGTTCCATTAAAAATCTAAACTTGTATGTACAACATCTGTGTGTGTCGACAAATGTGTTGTGGTCGACTCTGAAGGCTGGCAGGGAGAGAAGAAAAGAATAATAAATACTTTATCCTGGCTTCTCTTCTGAGGAATTGCTAATTGTATGTAAAATACAAAGGGGGTTTCAAAATGCCAGAAATGGTGGCAGATGGTGCTACGGCCAGTGTGCTGCAGATCCTGGTGACATGATGTAAACTTATTTGCTCTTGAATTTCTCATATCGCGGTATGACAGTGCTGCTGTCATCCAGAATAGATACACCCAAACTTCTGCTGACGCTCACACACATGCACACACCCTCTCTGTGACACCAACACGCACAGAGCCATCAGTAACCAGAGCCAGTGGCTGCTTTGCTCCAGCCTTAATGGAAGGCCTGACCTCCGCTATGCTGAGTTATTTCCACCCTCCCCAAATTTTCAGGCAGCCAGAGGAAAAAGGGTATGAGAAAAATGGAGAGACCGGGAGCATGAGATTCCTCTTTTTCTCTGCAAACCTTTAATTCATTTCATCATGCTTCCCAATTTACAGGGTCCTGGGACCACTTACTCTGTAATGACAAGGTGGGTTGAAGAAGAGAGTGAAGCCTGTTGAGAGAACAGCCTTCAGCACTCACTACAGCTTTTAGGTGAAACTGTCAAAAAACAGTCTTTTTGAGTCATCTCCTACCTCCATGCAACTACAGCTTAAAATGCTACTGTACTGTAGGTGGAAGACTGTATCTTATTTTTGAAGTTTGAGGAAATATTACCATCTGTAACATTTTATCATAACTGCAGGAATTTTGGACATCAAACAAACAAATATTTTAAATGATGTCTGTTAAGGGCCACAGAACGCAAGCATCATACAGGCTTCAACAATTGCAATATTATCAATGTCTCTGAACTACTTCAATAAGTAGGTCAAAGTGCACTATGACATGTACTTACCATAGTTAGGCATGGCTACAAGTTTGTGTATAAATATATGTACATATACATATTGTGTGGACATTTATACATTTTTACTTTTATATTCATTCACTATTCAAAATGAACAGTTTTATTGATTAGCTTGTTTTTGACTTCTTTAAACCTGTGTGATACTTGTGTTTGTGAAAGGAGCCAGTCCATCTGTGCAGTGAGGGGGCCAATACAGGGGGCTCCTGAAAGTAAGTTGAACCAGGCTCAACAGTTGCAATCAAATACGTGTGAGCGCACATTCCTGGTGGATTACTTTAAGTAGTTGCCGCCATAGTCTCTTTCCAAAATAGTAAAATCCTGTCTGTGAGTATTACAATCCGTTCTGTTTTGGTGTCTGATAAACATTTAAACACATTAAGCTGTTTCTCAAACTGGACTTCCTGGATTGTATTTTAAAAAAATACTTATCTCCATGCATAGAAAGCTTTAAAATGATGAATACATTTTTCTGACTCTCGCAAACACTCCAACATGACTCATTGTAGTGTAAAAATTTAGGCAATTTGGTTCAATAAAAACTAGAATGTCTTGAGGAGCAGTATCAATGAAAACATATAGGCGTCTGGTGAACAGCCTCCATTGGAATGAATAGAGCACCATCTTGAAACATGGTATCCAGTTCTTCTTAAAACATTCATGCTTGTGTCAAGGTCAATGTCACACAGCTATGTAAGCACAATGTACACAGTTTGTCCCATGTTGTCCCCCACTCACTCTGCTTACTTTATTTACTATCTACTCTGAACTGTCAAAGCAAGACAAACATGCCACAAAAAAAAGGAAATGTGCTCCTGTGTCTACAACAGTTAAAGTTGTGATAAATGTGTTTTACGGTTGATGGCTACAACATTAAGCAAAGGTTGGAAATAAAAGTAGCATTTTGTGATTACCCTGAGGTATTACTGAACACAGAGTGTGACAATGCCATGCTGCTGGAGAAGTTGCTATTGTAAATGGGTATAGGGGGCTTCTTTTGAGATGGAGGGTAGAGACAGACAGCTCTCTGCTGTGCTAAGGATTAGCTGACTGTGCCAGGCACACTGAGACAATCAACTCCAGAACCATAACAGTGTGACTACTCTCAGCTTAATGTATCTGTGAGATGCATAAAAAAGAAGGCGAATAATAAAAGGACCATTTCTAGTATTAAAAAAAAGCAATTTTTTATGGTTTTATGCAGCCTATAAGTTACCCATGGTGCCGGGTAAAGCTGGGAGTGTGCAGGGGAATGTGTGTGATCCATATTTGCCTTTTATGACTAAAAGGCCACATCATCACATTACTGCTGCGTGGAACTTCCAGATTTTGTGGACCTCTCAAGCGTTCAGAAAATCAATGGACTGACCTGGATAGAATGCAATTTAATTCCCTGCTTCTGTATGCAACAAGCAGCCTAAACATGCACGCAAGTAACACAAGCCAACGTTTGTGACACTGAGAATTTATTTGGACTTTTCATCATGCATGTGTATAATAAATTTGAACTGGCATGGAAATTACACACATATACTTGCCTTTGATTCTTTTGCCCAAATTTGCCACTGCCTACTTTTCTTCTACGGAGGGATGGTGCTTAATCAGGCACAGAAAAACATCTAGAGTGACACTTTAGACAGCATTGGCTGGCAGAAGAAAAGTCTGTTTAGAGCCTATAAAAAGCCTCGTCAGATCCGAAATACAGTGTCAAAGCAGAACCACCAATGTGGAAATCTCATCTCCACAGCCCAGTGTGTCACAAAGCAATCACTCTGACTCACCTTCTGTGTCTAACTCAAACTCACATGGTGCTACATTTTCTAGATAGACACATGTACAGGGGGATGTGAAGGTACATAAAGACAGAGGTAGACAGCGTAGAGCGCAACCTCTGTCACCTGAATCATCCCAGTGCAATTAGCAATCGTGTCCTCCTTAATTCACTAATTTGTGATTATGCCGTGCTCATCTATTTGTATGAGGACACGCTACATAAACATCAATAGGATTAGGTTTCATTGATATTCATGAGCTAATGGGAGGCTGTATAAGTGTTATTTACACGACACTAAGCTGTCTGGCAGATAAGGTTCTCAGGGCCATGGCAATCGGATTCAATTTTATGACCTGTGCAATGCCAGAGGGGGAAACAGCAAGCATTGCAGCTATTATTGGATAACTGAGTTTCCAACTGCAAACATCATTCAAATCAATGATTGTTGTTCTCTCTGATAGAAAATGCTAAATTTGACAAACACTATTCTAAGGTGGAGTTGTGAATATTGATCCACAAACCGTAGCCAAAATGAGTTTGTGTGAAATAAATAACTCAACAGAAAAAGAAAAACATTTATTAAACTATCGATTTTTATCTTTTATTAGAAAAAACTGAACATGGGTGAAGGTGCATCAAGTGACACAAATGTCTTAGCTTAAGATGACAAACACTGGGGAAAACATGCATGACCAACCTTGCTATACCTATCGATCAGCTTTAGGAGGACAAACAAGGGCCCAAACAAAAAGCTAGAGTCTCCAATCTCTAGGTATCATTATGTCCCAGGCCTTGGGAAAAGCCTACAGGTCAATACTGAAGCAGCATAGGCACTGTGGGATAGGGCTGGCGACTTAATAAAGCAGACGTATTGTGTGTGAGCAGACGGGTCGATGTGACTCCCCCCCAGACGCAATGCATTTTCACAGCGGGGCAGGTTGCTGCACTGTGCAGAGTGGGCCCGGAGCAGAGGTCAACCTATTCACTTCATCAGCAGCAGAAACCAAAGAACAGTGGGAGAGATGGAGTGAACACAGTGAAAGAACATATTATCAACCCAGGGGACTCTGCTCAAAGATATCCGGGAGAGCTTATATTTTTGTGGGCTTTACATCCAGTTTACATGCTTTGCATGTGGAGAGTAGTGCATGTGAAAGAGCTGGCACTACTGCAGATACCCCAAAAATTCATACATAGGCATAAACATGTACATTCACGCGTTTCCACACACACATACAACTTATCTTACCTTCTCGTAGTAGCGCAGCTCATAGTCCAGTATGATGCCATTGGGCTGCTCTGGTTGTGGCCATGACAGTGTGAAGCTATTCATGGTGGAGCTGATCTGGTGCATGATGGGAACTATGGAGGGAGCTGTAGGGGACAGGAAGAGTAACACAGAATCAGCACATTTCACAACTGTTTGAATAGAAAAAGGTATCCACTTCCAGGTAAAAAAAAACCTAAAAAACATGCAGTTATCCAGAGGTAGTAGTAACAGTTAGTGAGTCTCTTTTGTTAATGCCGACTGCTGAGTACAGTGAGGTGAACACACTACTCTGGAAAGACTCCTTTGATTGTTCAGTATTCCCTCAGCCATTAGGCAAGCTCAACCGCAAGTTAATATGAACCTAAAACTTAAACATTTGGAACTGTGCCCTTTTGTAGACATATTCATATATATCCTTTACTTTAAATGTCAATTAGGTCAAGCCAGCTATGGGACAACCACTTTACTATCTACCTAATATTCCAACAACGTTTATGACAGCTAATCATAGTTGGCACACTATCCACACTGATAATTTCAGGAATGATGGTGCCCATTTAAAAAAATAGTGCACAATTGCCATACACATCATCCAGTGTGAGTACCTAGAATAAATCATAATCTGCAATCAGTACTCTACACAGAATCCAAGTTTAAACAGTACAACTGCCACACTCATCAGTAACCAGGTAGCCAGCTGAGTTGGGCCGATTAGAGCTGCACTGAGCCACGTTCTGGAACTGCAGGATCAGATAAATGCCGGCTTTGGCCACAATAAGGCTGCCAGGTTTGGCTAAGATTTGAGGGTGTGGACTTCGGATGGGTGTCAGCTCCTGTTAGCAGGACTCAGGCTACCTTTGCGCCAGAATGGCCAGTCACCACGAGTCTGGCATGAGTCCGACAACCAATAGTGTTGGATTCAGTCTGCTGTTGGACTGAGTAATCTTGGCTACTTGAGCAGAATATAGGAGCACTAAGTGTAGCGTCCACAGGATGCAGTAATTAACGCTGTTCCAAAGCTTTTGCAATTCTCAAAAGTGGCAGTTGGTTTATATTTGAAATTTGCAAGAAAAGTCTACATATGGCTATGCTAAACAACATGATGTAATAGTGTTTTTGATTATGGCAAGTAAGAAAACAAATGTATTTGCCATTTTAAATCCAGTCTAAATATAAGGAATTCATTAATGTAATTGCTATTTATTTTATAAATAATGAATGCAGTTGTGTAAATAGTTTAATTGGGCTTTTGTGTTACAGTAATACCATGATTGTGCACGTAAATTATGCTAGTAAGCATGTCCACAAGAAACTAACTTTACAATAAAATGCACAGTACAATAGCAATGTATTACTAAGAATATTAAACTGCTCTCATTTGGGAGCAATTCAGTTAGATCTTAGTTTAGGAATGTATGTTAAAATGAATTGGGCAAAAATAACATTAACAGAAGACATGTATCTGATCTAGTAATTTCACAACAATTGCACAACATTTATTGTGTTATAATTTGTAGCCTTACAGTAGGCAGAGGCAGCATTTTACAAATACTTGTGTCACCTGAGTCTCACATACTGTGCAGTATGACCACACCCTGTTCAAACACTCAGTTAAAAAAAATCTTTTATCTACAGGGACCACAGGTCTGAAATAAAATAAATTGAACTGAACTAAAAATGACCCTATTTTTACCATCAAACAGGTGTCATGTGCCATTGCACTGAATCCATCCCCCTGACTTTTTGCTATCATACCTCGGCAGATTTCCTCACTGTTGACATTTAACAAATCCGCGGATATCTTGTCACTGCTGACAGTAGCGTCAAGGTAGTTCAATACCCTGGACTTTCTCCTCTGCTAATTTTTTTTTCCTGCTGCCGATACTCACTTCTTCTACATCCATTTGTTGTGGGAATATATGTAATCTAGGGCAAGCTGAAAAGTTTCTAAATGTCACAGACAGTGTTGGCTTGGCCAGTAGTTTCTAAAATAAGCACAATTTAAATCATTATACACTGATCAAATTAAAGGTTCTTCAGATATTTTCTTTTGTGGGGGAAAAAAAGCAGATGTGAACTAAACTGCCTTTCTGATTGTGACCAGACCTAAAGGACAAGATCATTTTAGGTCTGTGTTTCCTTTAAACATCGTAAACCTTAATTAAGGTAAGGTATGTGGTCAATATATCATGTGAAGTGTCATGTATCTGGTGGCTTATCAGGATGTGTCTACTTCAAAGGAGACCATATGGAAGAGGAAGTGCTGATGTCTTTGTGTTTCATGCTTAAATTCAGGGCAACTGAAGGCCTCAGTGCCCCTCTGTTGTGAGACACCCTTTGAGTGTACAACATTGGGTCCTTTCTGCAGAAAGCTTAATAAATACTCAAAATACTACAAACTACTTTGTTTCAGAAGGTTTCATTCTCCAGATTTCCACCACACTTTTCATCAGTCATGCTTTTTATCCTCTGTGTATTCTAAACAAACCACTGTTGCTGCTGGAGATGAAGAATGCTGTCCATTTCCTGTGTTTCAGAGGATTTTTCTTGGGAAAAGCTACCTAACAAAAGATTCTTGGAGCAGCAAATGTGAAAACTTTTAAGGAAATCTCATGCACACAGTCTTGATGAACAGATTAGCTGAGTTTTGAGTCATGACTATTTAATGTTATGGAGTAACATTATGGAGTGAAACCAAATTTCCAGGGCCTTTAAGTGGAATCCTTAGTATAAATACACCAATCTAAGACAGAAATGTGTTTATAAAAATATAGTGTTTAATAAAAATACAAATTGCTTCGCTTTTATGTACAAATCAATCTCTTTTATATCATGTGAATATGCCCCAGAATCTACTGTATTATCAAACTCCTCCAAGGTCCTAAGATAAACTCTAATTTAAAGTTCAAAGATGAATCCAACCAAACTTACTCATCACACCAATTTGTGAACATACAAGTAAGTTTAATTAAAAACTGATTTTGCAACCACTCATATTAAGTTCAGAGCCTTGTGTTTGTATACAGTGCTGGAAAGAAATTTCCACCCCCATGTCTGCAGGCATAAATACAGCCCCACACAAGCCCATGCTCTACATTTTGTGCCTATCAGCCTCTAGGATCTCGGCCTGCTCGCTGCTGAGGCCTAGTCATCACTCCACCTGGTCTCCACTCACCATCTTTCTGAATAACTCCTCTATTTCAAAAGGCGGCAAATGGCACCCTCTCTCAGCTAAATTATCCGTTTTATCAGACTCCTTAATGGTTATTCTATTTCTTTTCCTTCTCTTCGTACTTGTATAACCACTCCATGGTCACAGGAGCTGTGTAAGAAAAACCCTTGACGTTTTCACTCAATGTGGTTGCTTGTAAATTGTGTTAGAAAGACAGCTTATTCTACAGTTTTGATTAGGGTAAGTATTTCTTGATTTGAGTGTCAGATAATTACCTAAAATGTAACTGTAAACAACTGAATGAGCTCTATTTATCCTGCAAATGGATTCTGTTCCGTCAGCCTCCCTTGGCTCTCGCCTCAAGTCCTCCGTCCCTACCTCTCTCACTCTCTCTCTCCCTCCCTCTCATACCCTAGACAGAGAGAGTGAGGGCTAAGGTTCACCTTGGTGCACTTCAGCCTCTCTGCCTCTCAGGCTGGTTTACGCTCCACTGACCAGGGCTAGGGCTGCCTGGGCCGCATTATCAATTACCGGCCACAGGCACACACTGTTCCTGACAGACCCAAGGGAGGGGCACTCAGAAACACACACAGAAATTCCTGCAGTGGAAAACGGGGCTGAGGAGGAGAGGTATTTCCACAGCCCCGAGTCATGGTCCCAACTCAGTTCATGCATTCAGGCGCACACACAGAAAAAACATACAATTTTACAATGGAGAATTTTTTATGCATGTGCTGATGTCTGAATGTGTATGTAGCCTGGGTTGAGATCTCTGAATCACCACGGACATCTCAGATTTTTTGTGTTGTGCTTATTGATGGCTGTTAACCCCATTTGGAGAAACAACCGAGACAATCAGAGCTTTGCAGGTGGGCTTAAGAACAACAAGACATCATCTTCCTGTTGCAGAGAAACTCCTATCAATTAAATGCAATTAAATCAAATTTGCTTTATTGGCATGAATGTAACAATGACAAAATTGGTCAGGTTTGATTGGTAATAACGATATTAAAACAATAATAATAAATCATAAAAAAAAAATTAAATTAAAGGTACAATAGCAAAAAAAGTATTATCACATTGCTAGAGCTGCTAATGTCATATTATTATTATTATTATTTTAATGTGTAATGTGTTAAAAGTGTAAAGAGTGTAATGCAAATTGTTTTTTGCAAATATTGCTAACATGAACAATACCAAACTTAATATTGAAGTAAAAACAAAATGTCAATTTAGTCTGATTATTAGGCTAGCAAGTATAAGTTCTGAACTTAGGATATAATAATAATAAACATATTTCTTTACAACACAGATTCTCACTACACTCCCTGAAGAAAAACTTTTCTCACTGCCATAATCCACTAGACAGAGCAGAGGCGAGAGAGAAGGAGAGAGAGAGAGAGAGAGAGAGAGAGAGAGAGAGAGAGAGTGCACATGTATGTGTGTCCTAGTAGCCAATGTGTGAAGAGCCTGTCAGAGACAATGTGTTGTGCCTGTATGAGGGTGAGGTGCAGCCCAATGAAGCACCGCTGTCCCCTCCAACTGCGTCCCCCACTGTCACCCTGGGACGATGATGCTGACAGTGATTGGTGACTGTGTCCTGCACTCCTCCCTCCTCCCTCCATCCCTCCCATCCTTTGCTCCTGTGCTCCACTTTTATCTGGCCCCACTTGCTGCCCCTGGCTTTTAATGCAGAGCTTGGCTCACCATTAATCAAAGTCAAAGCCTCCCAGTGTCTGGCTGAGACAGCGAGAAAGGGGAGACAGAAAGGGAGAGAGAGACAGGGAGAGAAAAGGTGAGCAAGGGTTTGAAAGAAAGTGATGAAAGCATGGAAAGCTTCTTTACCTTTGTACGATTAATCTACTGCGGAATACAGATGAGTTGGAGCATCATTTTACATGTCTGGCACAGATCTGAGCCTCCGTTTTCATTATTGTAACTTCATTGCGCAGTCACAAAAATTCATATGGTATGGTAAGGGGTCAGCAAATGTATTGTTCTACATCTTATAAGAGTTTTAGTATTGCGCTTCCATAAAGTTGGGAGACTCATAAGAAACAAATTAAAGAATGGTCAAAACTGTTGCAGATATACCTTTACTTTGTGTCACTTGTATGAGTAAAGCGCCAAAACTCAGGATCCTATGTTTCCCATAATGCAACTCAATAGTGTGTCTTCATTAGACACGTGGCTCACATCTTCACATCTGCTCCTACAAAGTAGCCAGTATTAGTTTTATTAGTTTCACCCCAAAATGAGCATAAATGTTTAAGTCTCAAACTCTCTCTCTCCTTTCTGTCCTTGCTTTCATTGTGACGTCTGTGTTCCTCATGCAGCACAGCTTTCACATCTGAAATCCCAGCTGGAAGTTCCTGCTCTGCCTCAGTTACTCTCAGTGAAATGATTGGACAAAAAGTTGTACTATAATTGGTCAGCTGATCTTGTACCAAAGACCCATTCAACTCAAAAACACACAATCGCACAAATACACATGGCCACATTCACAACCCCACATACAAGACGACTTGTTCTTGCACTTGCGGTTTGTGTTTTAAGATGCTGGCACACCATTGAGCCATGCAGCCTCCTAAGTGGGGTTCAGTGCCTCAGATGAGGAGAGCAGCCTATAGTCATGTGCTGTGCCTCTGTCAAACACATATAGGTTTAACTACTACCCTCCCTATTAGCAGGGGCTCAGAGGGCCAAGCCAGCCATGACTACATGGAAATGGGCCTCTCTCAAACATCATAAAGAGGGATCAGTTCAGCACCATGGATTTCTGTCAAGGGATGGTTGAAATTATTTTCAAAATCACTTTATACGTGGAGGATTCTGAACGCAGCTCTGTGTATGAATGAACTTACTTTCGCATAGACACAAACACACACTTCCTGGCGTCACTTAATATATTATATAAAGACATCAGAATTGACGAGGGGGCTCAGTAGCATTCAAGCCCACACTTTTATTTTTGCCTGCAGCTAATACCTCACTTTCTGGGTCCAGGGACAGGATCCAACATTTATGAGAACAGGCATCAAATGAAAGAAAAATGGCACCCGGAGAGAGCCCGAAGAACCGTCTAAGATGATGAAACTCTTGGACAACCGAGCTCTGATACATAGAGGCAGCAGCGAGAGAGAAGAAACAAGGAAAAAGGCAACCCCCAAAAAACAAATGGAAAGACTTTGTAGGCTGGAAACTGAAAAGACATAATGAGTAGTGTTTTGAATACCCTCCATGGACATGTTTTCCTAACATCTCATCTGATTTTAGAGCCCCACAGAGTGCAGATCTCTTTAATTCATCTGGTTGTTTGGATTTCAGTCCAGTGCATTGCATCTTAGTATCTTGAATGCAACCCACCCAGTTGGACTTGCCCATAGAAGGCTGAGAATAGTGGTGTTTGCATTTCTGTGGGAATAGCTCTCCAAACAGTGCAGCTAAGTGGAGGAGGATTGTGTGTAGATATACTTGGCATTCTGTGGTCTGAGGGATTGTTGGCACACAATCTAGGTCAAGAGGGCTGTGCCAGTAAAATCTGAGAATTTTTGAGCATCAGGTATTAGTATAATTAGTATAATACAGCACCAGTTATGAGATTTCTGGACTTTTTATTTCATGCTTTGTTCACCAAAGCACCCCCTCACAACCACTCAAGAGAAGAAAAGAGTTGTGAAATGTGTAAAAGATGAAAAATACCCTCCTCATCTGAAGCAGTGCATTTTAAGTGTTCACGATGGATTACATAAGAAAACATGGCCGCCATTTAACCACAAGTACTTTAATCACCCACAACATGACTATCATATATATTTATCTTTGCGGTCATTTAGCAATTTAATAAATTCACTAGAAGCAATGTCTCCCACCCCTAAAATTAAACCACACTATTTTACACAGAGACATGAAGTGGCTATTTTTCAATGGCTAACGTAGATAAATATGACTACATTCAGGCCAAGCATGAATGATAGCCTAAGAGGGGGCAGTATATAACCTTTGTGTGTCTGTATCTGTGTGTGCGTGAGAGCACAGGCCGTGAATGAACTCCTAAATCACACTATTGATCAGTCCTTCCTCCCAGACACACGCTGGTATCGAGGGCAGTTAAATGGCCTCTTCGGTGATTCACACTAAATCTCTTCTACTCCCTCCTCACCTCCATTATTCCCTCCTCGTCATCTACACTCCTCCTCCTTTTCCTCCTCTCACCTTTTGTCTTCTCGTGGCCAATTTAGGCTACACCATAACCCTTCTAAGTACTGCTGCCTTACGGATTTCTAGGTGATCTCTTGGTTTTCCTTAATCCCACAACAGTCCACACTAAAGCCATGTCAAGTTGAAAAGGCAAACACTCCATTGAGACAAGCACAAACTTTTTCTTTTTCAGACTTAAATGACCACTTCACCTATCTCTTTTCTCAATGACATTCTTATAGGACTATAAGGGTAATAACATACCATTACTCTTCTCAACAGTCTCATTGGAAGGCTATATTTATCCCCTAAATCCCATGCCTGATAATGTTGTTTTGAGATCAGTAGAAGCAAGTCTTATTTTGGTAGTAAGGCCTCTTGTCATTCTTTTAACCTTTGACTTTGAATCTACAAACTTTAAGTTCAGCTTTGACACCAGGAAAGCTGCAGTTTGCCTTGCTTTTGGTTGGCCTGAAACAGCCTCATCAGCTGTAGCACTTTGGGGTGCTATTGACAAGTGTAATGCTGTATAAAAGCAAGTCAATATACTGTAAGAGCTTTAATAATAATAATAATAATAATAATAACAATAATAATAATAACAACAACAACAACAACAATAATAATAATAACAATAATAATAAATCTTATTTATTTTTATAGCACTTTTGATGGTACTAAAAGACACATAGGTAAAAGAAAACATAAAACAACACACTAAAAACATCTGACATGCAGAATGGTCAAAAGGGGCAATTCTGAAAAGGTGAGATCTGATTTGTGATTTGAACTTTGACAGGTCAGTGCATTTTTAAATTAAGATAAGATTGATCATTGGTGAAATGGTGCTTTAAACAGAGATGTCCAAAATATGATTGACATTACAGGCCCTTATTTTAGTGACATGATCCCAGTGACATCCGCAAACGCTGCTTAAGGTTGCGCAGAAAATGAGTGTATATAAATGCGTTTGCAATTTACTTTCATATTAAGTGGAGGCACATCCATGCATGTTATTTGCAAAAAGGATGGGTGAAATGGAAAATAAATAAGAGGGTATGTTGATTAATTATTATCTGCTAAGCAATCATATTGCTCATCTCCTCCATCATCCTTTTTAACAGCTGTGCTGAGCACAACAGCACACGACGAAAATGGCTCACCTTGAAAGGCAGAGCCAAGAGGGATTTAGAGGAGAGTGAGAGCAGTGCACCCTTTACCTTTAACTGAACTCCCCTTTTAAAACTTAGAAAAACTCTTCGGCGACATGAGTTTTTAAATACAACACGGTCTAAATCACTAGCTTTCCAAAGTCTAATTCCAATTCAAAACAACAAATTGCAATTTTAACTTTTACATCCTGGATATCTTGGCCATGTGACATAAACAAAGGAAACTGTGTAGTCTGCTGGTTGTCTTGGCTCTGGCATAGACAGCACGTTATAGTTTGTTCATCTGTTTGGTCGACATTGTGCCATCCTTTGCTTTTGTTTCACAGTTAAGTGCTAAATTTTAGTCATTCTGATGCTGAATCAATCAATTCACCTTCACCAGGGTTTTGACTGTGTTGTTGTTGTTTTGATGCTTTGATAGTGAGATGAAAGAAAACTTTGCTTTTATAGATGGGCACCAACACCCTGATTACCAGCTGAATACATGAGTGCTTATGTATTAATTTGAATTACAGTTGTTGTTTTTTGTAATTCTTCAAATTCACATTACTTCCCCTTTGCAACAATTATGATTTATTGGGTATGACTCGCATGGTGACCCCATTGTATATATGATAACTGGGAATGGTCCGCTTTTAGTTTTTGAAGTGCATTATCAACATAAATTCCTTTTGGATCCTCCTTCGTCTTCAGTGGCCAATGAAACCCCCTGCTGAAACTAGGAACAGTGCAATTACCTGGCTACAAAGGGCCATGCAGGGCTGGACATAGGCCTGGCAGATTACTGTCAGACACCTCATTACTGCAGCAGACAACAACAATAGGCCTGGGCATTGCTTCTTCTACATCTATCTGTCAAGTGTGCTATTAGCCTGTCAAATGGGGACAGTCATCACCATTAGGCCACCCTGATAATCAGACCTATTTACTCCCTCATTTTCCTCTCCTTCACTGTCACAGTCTAGCAGTCTGGTCAAAAAAAAAAGAACTCCCTTTCTCCTTCCTGCCCTGTCTTCTCTCCCACTCCTCCTCTGACTCATTCTCAGACAAAAGCAAGTTCAGTTGGACATTACATTCCTCTGAAAGTCGTCATAATCAAATACGGTATGCTGTCCACCAACTGGGCCAAATTAAAATTTAAAATGTACTCCTATACAAAAGGATCTGGATAAAGCAATTTCTCTTTCACTGGTCTTTGGGATGAATGTGAAGTTCATCCTACAATTAAAGTGGAAACGTATCTGTAATTCTGAATTCATTTGACATTAGGTATTTCATCATTGAATCAGACTACGCATTGGCTGACGCAAGAGCTCAGAAAATCATAGTGCGTGGTCAAGATGGGGTTCCAGGGACCCAAGCAGACAAACTCTTTCCTTATGGGAACTGTGCCAATATGAACTAAACCAACAATCTCTTGTCTTTCGTCATGCTGTAACTCCACTTCATGTCTATTATTAGGTCCCACATGCTCACGCTGTGATTTTCACGGTTTGCCTCATTCACAGAAACACTAAAAAATGAGGAGAGCCTCATTTAAATTTTTCACTTGGTCAATACTTGTCCCTTGATGGGTGCTTCTGTGTACTAGTCTAGTGTACTAAAATCTACAAGAGCATGAAAAACACTGTAGCAAGAAGGACAGTCAAAGACGATATCCTCGACCTGTCATTTCCACTGGCTGGGCTCAGGTCCCATCACAGGCACAGTTAGAGGATGAGCACACACAAGCATACAGAGAGACAGACAGGGTGAAAGAGAGAGAAAGATAACAGGATGAAGGTCAGTTTCATTGGCTGGGCTCAGATCCATCACAGGCAAAGTCAGAGAATGCAGACAAACATAAAGAGAAAAAGACGAGAGAGAGGACGGACAGAAAGAGAGAGAGAGAGAGACAGAGAGACAGAAAGAGAAGAATATTTCAGTGTGGCCTGAAAGCAGCAGCTGTTGATGTATCTATCTTGGGTCTGTCTCCTTCCGTCTGACATTAAAGTATTGAACAGTGAACAGAGTTGAACCTGGATAGGTGTTATAAAACACTAAAGGTGAAACTTGTAGTTCAACATGTCTGTGTCGGCTAAGCTAAGAACAGTGCAAAAAAGAAATTATGGCTTTGTGGCTCACACCTAATGTTCAATATAACTCCAATACATGGAAGGGGCAGAAAAAAAGTTGTTTGTCGTCTTTCCTAATTCAGAGACAAGGACGGTGTCAGTGTATAAATCGGAAGATTTACAGACAGGTTTCAACTGTGGTGTAGCCTTCTGTGAAGAGAGAAGTACTGACTTGCTGTGCGGAATTGCTGACAAAACAAAGTCTCATTAAAAAAACACCAAAGAAAAACAACAAAGAGATGTGTCAGTCTGTGAAGCAACCAGCCTTCAGCCTCCAGATGTGAACCTCAAGAAATGAGGTTTCATGAATGACTTTATGTGTTATTTTTGGAGGGGTGATTACCTTTACCAAAGTTAAAAAGCAAGAATTCCTGGAATGCCCAAAGAGAAATGCAAACGGGTTATTCTGATCACGGGATCTGTTTGTAAATAAACTACTAAGGACAGAGTGATGGTGCAGTTACTTGCCATGAAATGTAACATGCTGTGTCTTGGTTTTGGGTTTGAACTCCTCCGTCGTGTTTTCAAAAGGGAAAGCTATTACTTTAATTCACAGAAGGAAGGCTTAGAAAGAGAGCATGTATGTATAACTTTCACTAAACCAGCTGGCCCGAGAGCTTCAAGCCTTAAAGTCATTATTCACGGTGGAGCGACGTGAAATCGTAGTAGCCCTGAAGTCAGCTATGCCATGAAGTGAGACTCTGAAATGCACATTGTGCAAGGTGATGCTCTTTTGAGGTGAAATGATTCACGTTTATGCAATAATCGTCGTAATTGTATACTGAAGTAAAACTACTTAGGCAGGGGGAAACCTGAATGCTTACAGAGAGGAGAGTAAAAATAAAGTACAATAAAACTAGTATGGAAAGTTGCATGCTGATGTTGATGAGGATATTGCATGGATAAGGATAGTCATCATCATCATCATCATCATCATCATCATCATCAATTGCACTACCACATCATCATTATCATCATCACCCCTTAGTAATAGCAGTCACTTACCAGCCTGGTTGGTGGTGATGTCTATGGAGACATGCTGGGCAGGGTACGGGCTCTTATTGCTGACTCCATTGACAGCCTGTATCTCAAAGCTGTAGAGGGTGTGAGCCCAAAGGTTGCTGATGAACACCCTAGTCTCAGTCAGACCCAGCTGTCGAGGGACGAAGTCCACATTGTCGTCGCAGTGGGAGCAGGAGCGCCGGTCGGCCCGGCACTTCTTGCACACTATGTTGTAGACGACGTCATCACGGCCGCCTGTCTCCCTCGGAGAATGCCACTCGAGGATTACAGAGGTTTCGTTCACAATGGAGATCACATTCCTTGGGCTGGATGGGACACCTGCAGACAAACGGATGAAAGACGTAAGCCAAGTGCCATTGTAGCTATAGGTTCATTTTCCTTTACAACTAGACACATTTTATAACAGAAACAAGCTTTATCATAAGGCATAAGTCACCCTCAGAGCAAAATAATACATTGTTTGCCGAAAATTGTTTGCCTGCTGTTAGGTCAATATAGTCAATTTACAACCCTGTAATAAATATAAGTGTTGTTGTCCAAGAGCAGCCAGTTTTTTTTCTTTTTTTCTCCATTTCCATCACAATTGGAATGATAATTTATTCCATTCACACCCAAAGAGATCATACTGCGAAACCTTTGTGTCTATCAAACATTGGTTATTTAGCAAAATGCAGTGTTGCATGGAGTATCCTTATCCAAGTGGCTCTGGAGATTCACGCTCCCATTCACTCCCTCATAGCCCGCAGCTGGAGCAGAACCTCAAAGACGATATTCAGAAAGAAATCAAGAAATAATAAAACAATTGTTTTGGTTGAGTGGCAGCTTAATATTAGATCGCAGAAAAGTGGCTTGTTCAGACACCAGTAATTGGAGCACAATTCTTTAAGAGTTAAAATGTGTTTAAATGGCAGTGTGGAATTTTGCTTAGCTGTGACTCTGTGTCCCTCCGGCTGCTCAGAGGCAGAGCTCTTTCTCCTCAGACACCAGTCACTGCCGATAAAGCAGAAGCTCGCCAAAGCCCTTACTCTGTGCTGCTTAGGTTAAGTGAAGCTGCCCTGCAGAGCTGATCTGGTAACAACTCATTCGCCATAAAGCCTGACCTTTTTCATTAAAGAGAAGTTTACCTGACCTACTGTTAGACCCGTGACTGCTGTGAAACTAAAAATCCCCTCAATTCTAGAGTACTTTGAGGAATTACTCAGCTCTCTAACGTACTGTTCTCCCTTTCCTCTTCTCCCTTCTTTTTACCTATGAGAAAAACATGACAACAAGAAGAATACATACAGACTTCTAATCAGATTATGATACAGCACTTGAATTTTCCATTTCTATGTGCATTGGGGAGATAGTTACTTCAGTCAACACAGACACAATTAATCATTGTTGCTGCAAAGCCATGTGGGATAGCCCTGGGAAGCTGGGACAAAGCGGCAGAACACACAAGGGTGAGGGAACGGCACTGTTACTGCTGCGACCTCAGCTCAGCTCCTCAACAACAGTGAGGTCAGTGACAGGAAGGGTGTGACCTCCATAGTGTGATTATTATGGTCTGGTTGAGAGGACAGCTAGTGCTTCAGATCCATGGTCAAATGGCACATAATTTGCTCCTTGGATGCTACCAGATGTATTGTATATGGAGGGAAAATACAGCAAAGAAGGGTGTGTGTTGGTAGGGACAGGCCATATGAGGGAATTGGCAGCACTTTAGCTTTTCCCCTTGGGAACTGCACAATAGGCACTTCATTTTTTACCCACACTGCTTGTACTCGCTGTATCATCCATCTCATACATGAACTTGCCCCCAAACCTGCATTGCTGGGAAAAGCAATGCACATCTGCTCATGTGGAAAATGCATGTGACACAAACACACATGCCTGAACTATCTGTTTCCATGTTTGTATCAATGCATTCACACAGCGGTGGAAGACGGAAATATTGCCTTGTTGAGGTGTGAAGGAGGTGCCACACTGCTTTGTCCCAATTAAAACCAAGCTCCACATATGCAGCGATGGTACAAGAAATCAGATGTGACTGCTACATCACCATTGATTCGCAGGTTATTACTACAGCCTTTGGCTGTTTTAATTTGCCATGGGATTTAATTTGTTGAGAACGTTATTTACAGGCTCTCAGCTGGCATTCATTTAGCTATGCCAGTAAGATTTGATTGTGCTCACATACATGTTGCTTTCACTCAAGTTATAGGAGCAAAACATCATCGCTTAGCACCTCCTGTGCTCTTTGTGACATGTACTGTATCACAACACAGTAAGGGCTTTATTTTATTGGTGCAATCATAACAACCAGAGCAAGTGTCAGGTCATTTGTACAAGGACAATGAGGACAAATCGATGCATGTTATTTTTGTTCAGCATGAACAATTGAATTGTGCACAAAAGGGTTTTGTGAAGGGGAATGTGAACAGGACTCATGCAGTGATAAACCATATCTCCTCAGCCCATTATTGATTTCAAGCACTTATACTATATTGATTGATTATCTGATGCACATTTAAAACAATAAACCACATAATAACATTTTAACAATTAACAATTTTATGCAGTTACTAATGACAAACAATTTAGATTAAAAAATAAAATGTTATATTGTTTCTCTGGCTGTTTTTTGTTTGTTTTGCTTTCGTGATTAATAAGGTTGTACTCAATTAGATTTGCTTGTGTTTACATGCAACAACAATGCCATTACTGCCAAAACTGTGAGTCAAGGAGTAGTCTGTGTAAGCTGTTTACATGCTTACATAGACTAACAATACCCCATAATAATCACATTTATATGACTAGAGAGAGTTTGGGATTTTTCTTAGAATTCAACATGTTTCTCGAGTCACCCTCTTAAATTTAATCATATTCTAATTAAAAATGCATTTTCCAAATTCCACATAGTATATGTGTATATATATATGAATAACAGTAATGAAGAATCAAATTATAAATTGTCACTGAGCCGAAATTATATTTTACTTCATGAAGTGAAACCCATTTATTATTTTTATTTTTTTTTAAAGAGTAACTAGCCTTGTGCTCTTCTTTCTTCAGCTTTGCAAGCTGCATGGAACATTAAAATACCATGAAAGCTTCAAGTATGGATATGTATGGGCAAATTCGTCTTTGTTTGCCGGAAAGGTTTGTGAAATAAAAGGAGAGGTAAATTAAATTTAAATTTTAAATTAAATCATACAGTGGAAGGTTTAAAATGCATATGTCATATGTCCCCATGATAAACTGCCACATGCTGTGTAATTGTTATGTGCTACCCTGTATCTTTAACTTAAGTAAAAATGGCATTCAGCAAAATACAAAGATTCTGCAATATCATGACATGCATTATACGATAAATTCTACTATGTCACACACTGTCTTCAAACAGATATACGTATGATGAGGTAAAGAGACAGTCTGACTTGGTGTTACTGTGGACATGTGGAGTCACAGACTGATAGGTATGCATTGCTGCCCTGTGAGTGTGCTGGCTTTAAGGTGCCACCTGGGCTGTAAAGGACCACAGCCCAGTTTTCTCCCTCAGTTACTAATATAAAGAGTGCCCCAGTGCCCAAAATAAACACTTCTGCACATTGTTTACTCAACCACCCTCTGAATGGTCTGAGGCCGGCGCTTCTCTTCTTTCAAACTGTTGGTTTTTATGATGTGAAACAGGCCTTGGGGGACCAACAGAAGGTCCCTGTGTGGAGATACTGATCACAGCCAGAGGAGCTGGGAGAAAGAAGGAACGGTTGTGTGGGTTGGTGAGACATGAAATAAAACATGTTATAAGGACTAATAGTATCTGGCTGAGAGACTGAGGGAGTCAGAGATAGACTGTGTGTGCAAGTGTGCATGTGAGCATCCAGTGCAGCTTGGTGCAGCTTGTGCATCCACAATGACTCATCTGAGGAGACACAATATGAATATGCATAAGCTTTTCTTTATCGGACTACACACCCACATTACTCTACATTACTCCAAACGTTAAATTACTCTGACTCTGTCTCTAGTTGTGACAGAGAAACTGGTGTTGTTTGCGAACATGCGTGCTGTGCATGTTCTGCAGCATTATGTCTTCTTACCCAGTACAGGGAATAGAGTAGGCCAGACAAATACCTTGATTTATCTCCATTTACTTCTGCATTACTGAGAGAGGAAGCCGGCCAGCTGATTGCAGTAAGAAGCACCCTCAACTGACTCCATAACTGACAGAATTGTTGTGAAAAAAAATTACTTAGAGAAAAGGATGGAATATTTATGCACTTTGATGGCTCACTCCTCTTTCTATCTGAAAACAGAACAATGAGAGACGAGAGACTGTGAATAGGAGAGCAAAGAAGAAAAAAATTTAAATGGGATGATGAGTAGAATGGAAAAGCAGATAACTTGTCCTTTCAGTCAGGAATGTTGATGAATTTTGTTTGTGTTATGAGGCATACGCCATGTTTGACAGGGCTCAAGGAGATTTTCAGGGGACAGGCCACAGATATGAGTGAGATCTGCAAGATTCAGAGCCAATGTGGTACGGATCAGGAATGTGGAAACCCATCGGAACCATCCTATGTTCCTTCTCTCTCTATATATTTACGTTGATTCAATTACAGTCCAGAGGTTTTCCTCATGAATTGATTAGTGGCTGGCAGTGGTGTGGTTGCCAAGATGTAAACATGCATATGCAGCATTTTGTTTTGTTTTTTTACACAACATCTTTCATATCCTGTGTTACTGTGGGCTATGTGTGTGCTTCTAAATTCAGACTAAACCTTCTAATGTACAGATTCAGATCTTACTTTGTCGGATACCTCCCACTGTGTTAATGTTTTTTTTTCTATCTATCTTTGTCAGTATTTTTTTCTCTCCATCATTCCCTTCCTTTCTCCACTATTCCTCACACCAGGATGCCCCATCACTGCATCCCCTCTCCCTCACGGACCAATCAGCACTGGTTACACCATTGGAGTCCCCTCAGTTTCCACTCAGCTTGTCATTCTCCTTCTCTGACTCACACATTCAGAGAGAGACCCACTGGCCAGCATGCTTGAGCTGGCTGACCTCCCCCCAGCCCCCACCCCACTGTCGTCACATGTACACATTAAATCTTTTTTACACGTGCACACTCATGGGGAGGTAGAGGTAAATCAGACTGGGGGCTGGAGCCTGAATAAGTGACCAGGAGGGGATGCAGTGCAATGCAATCCACTGTCCCAGTGCATTATGCTGGATAGCCAAGCTGAGAGGAGTGGGCTTCACGCTGCGAGACAGAAGACTTGGTGTTCCTCCCCTCAGGCATGGCTGGAGTCAGCACAAGACAGAAGATTGGGAGAAGGGGGTGGGAGGGTGGGGGGGAGGGTAGTTTGAAGTGCATCCTAGGCTCGGCATATCCCTGAGGGAAAAGAGAGAGGGGGTGGGGGGTGTATAGCATGAAGCACCCTGCTGACAGAGCCAGGCGCTGGACAATCCATCAGCAAGCTAATCAGACTGATCTGGAGCACACAGGGACCTGCGCCTCTGACGCCAGCGAGAAGCGCTAAAGCTACAGTTTCTGCTGCTACAGATTGGCCTGATTTAAGCTACTCTAGCAGTGCTCTTATCAGGACCCCCAGTATTATAGAGATTCTGACTAGGATGATCTCACTGCCCCCCTGCTGAGATCTGGGGCACCCTGAGCATCAAGCTCAGCTGCTACTGTATGGTTCAACCTTCAGAGAAGGCTTTGCTATTGCAAAGGAATGCTGTTAACACAAATTGAGGAGGAATTGAAGATGGTTTAAGATGTGAATGTTAAAAGGGCATACAACTCTCAGTAGTATTTTTAAAGAATTGGCATAGACTCTCGTAATGAATATTTTACTCCATAGTGCACTGTGTAATTGTGATTGCTGTAGTGGACATTTTTTCCTTTTTTAACAATTTTGTAACTTGCTAACTAGGGCGTGTCATCATTAAAAAACAAATATATTCTAAATGTTAAGGTTCTGAAAGGATTGAACTTGCGATGAGCATGAGATAAGTATGAAGCCGAGGAAAAAAGAACAAACCTGAAAGAGAGGATAAAACTCAAGAGGAAGTGGCGTGAAATCAGAAAAAACCCAACCCAGGCTGCATTTGGAAACTGAACACAGACTGGAGGGATCTGTTCAAGAAGCTCCACTGGGGAGCTGTTGTGGAGATTGCTTGGGGAAAATTCAAGGCCTCAAGGTAGAGGCAGATGCTACACTTGATGGAGCGTTCACTAAATCACCAGAGAGCTATGTAGTATACCATGGGAGGGTGGAGAAATCTCAAGGTGAAAGAGGGGTGTCATCCGTTGAGAACATCCAAAGCCTAAAGGAAGTGTTCAAACAGTCAGACAGACAGCCATGCTGCATTTGGGATTCCTCCGCAGCTTTAAGGCACTTATTCAGAGTTATAAAAAGGAAACATCACAAAAGAGGTGCATTCACTACACGTTTTAGCTCTGAAGGGTGCTAACCGATTAGGAAAGGAGTGTGGTCCTGAGCCCATTGCTGAGGCCAATTAGCAAGGTATATGTGAATAAATCAGGACTAAATGAATACATAACCTCCCCAATAATGATTCCATGTCTGCTGTTGTGAGGAGAACAAACCATTAAGACACTCCCCAGTGGCAGCTAAAGAAGAGAGGTAAACAAACTTTTTGGGGTCTAACAGTGCTCTCCTTCTGTGTAACTATGTGTCAGCAGGGACGACAGGAAGACTTAGCATATTGCCTTTACATCATATTAAGATAACTATGATGCTGTGAGAGGCCTTATTGGATCTCCAGCGGATAACGGCAGGACAGTGTCGAAGCTTCGCAGCATCTGCCTGAGTAATTAGGACTTCAGGGGATGATAGCAGACAGAAATAAAGAACCACAGCAAGAAGGGGAGACAGCGAGAGGGAAAATCTGATGGGATACAGAGAGGAAGCTCATTGGCACAGAGATGGAGACGTAAATGACGGAAACCCTGCAATGTGATTATGACCAGACTGAGAAGACAACTAGGGCTCTAGATACAAGCTCATTAAAATGCTTCCACATGATGACAGTGAGATAGAGACACAGAAGGCGTGAGATAAAAAATCAATGAGTCGTTAAAATATATTGGCTTATATGCATGTCCAGTGTATTCAATATTGATGTCACACATATGTTTACAGTAAAATGGATAATGCATACCATGTATATGGGTGCTTGTCCTACAAGAATGTAAATGTGTGACAATGTTAGAGCATGCATGTAAGATATACTTACTGGTGCAAGGTTCATCCGGCTGATCGGCATCACCACGGTAGTAGCCGTTGCGGCACACACAGATGGTGGCGGCCTCAGCTGTGGAGCGGCTGTTAGGAGGGCACTGTAGACACAGACCTGGACCCTGGGTTGACTTGAAGGTACCCGGCGGGCATGCTGTGAGAAGAGAAAAACAATGTCAGAAAATGAATGAGCCAACTGCCATGCATGAGCCATGCACCTGGGTCTAATATATCAGCCAGAATGCTGATGCTGCCAGAAAACAGACTGAGATAAAAAAAAAAGGGTCCAGGTTGAAACTGACTAGAAGACACAGAATGACTCAAGATCAATCTAATCCATGGCAAGAAAGCAATTTTTTCCCTATATGTCAAACTATTCCTTTAATATTTCTAATGTGCACTAATGTGCACAATCGGTAGACTCAGTTGTTGAGCGTCTGAGGAAAATTATTGGCAGTTTGCATTGTGGCGGTCACCATTGGCATTTGGTGGCCCTTGTCACCGCACGTTCTGCCAATTCAGTCTGACAAAATCAACGGCTGAGGCAGTCGGTGAGGGAGAACTGTCTGACAGCAAAGCAGTGATTACCCATGATTCTGTCTTATTTTTCACCTCCACTGTTTCTTTTCTCTTTCCACAAGCAGAAGACCACAGGCTGACAACACAAGTGTAAAGTAAAGAAACTAAAAAGCCAAGAAAAGCTTCACAGTGCAACATTTTATCAGACACATTTTCAATTTGTATTCTGATCATTTAACACAGCTGTTAAGTAAGATTGATAGTGGCATGAAAATGGCTGGCTATTTTGCTTTAGGGTTTTTTTCTGTGATGTTTTTTAGATGAGGAATATATCCTGCTGACTACATTTCTTCTCCCAAAGGCACAGAACATACATGTTTGTCAGTAGTTAGCTGGCAATCAGCTGTAGCATTTTTAGTATGTTCAAGTACAAATTCAACAGAAGACATGGGGCAATGTGAGGCATCGTCATTGGTAGTTTGCTTGATATGTTTGAGCCCTAAATTCTAAAGGCCGTGGTGGAGGACAAAGATTATTGTGGCTGATATCACTGCGCCTGAGTCCAGGCAATAACCTAATCCATTTACCCTCATATCCCAAAGAATACAAAGCTGAGCAGTTTCTGCACTGTGTGGAAGGATTTACTGGCTGTAATAACCATGATAAATGTCTAATATTTTAGCAGGCTTACTGATGGGGGAGAAAGCTGGGATGCTGCTGCACTCAGGAGGGGGAGGGGTTATATATTTAATGGGACAAGCCTCATACAGTTACTCCAGCTGCATCTGTTTGCGTTTAAGTCTTTTGAGTAAAATATTGTGAAGGCTTGACTGTGACTGAAAAAAGGGAATAAGGCTATATATTCCTTTTCTCTGGTTTCATACAAGGTCTGCAGATAATGACAGACTTTATCAGGTAAACAAAATAATGAGCCATAGGTTAAGTGTTTCAGATATTAAACGCAAAAGAAGTCCGTTAAATCAGTATTGAATTTGCTTACCACCAAATTGTTCTATTGTAACTGACTAAAAGCCCTCTATTCTAATATTTTTAAAGAGCTCGGTAAATGGAGGGCTATTTAAAGCAGTAATGACCAAGGAGTTTCCTCTCCCTTTCATTGCCAGGTCAAACAGTGGAGAATGTAGCACGGTTGAGAAGAACCTTTAGACCTTTGTATCAACAGGCTTTTAAGATTTATTAAAACATTTTATGCTTCATTAAAAAATGCACTGATGAAGGATAGAGATAAAGAAAAAGTGATAAAGAAAGCAGAAGGAGAAAGAGGAGGCATCCTGCGCACACACACACACACACACACACACACACACACAACAGTGGCTGTTCTCCCATCTCCTAAGGTGGGGCTGGCAGACACACCAGAGGCTAACTGACTGACCTCATGTCTAGTCACACAACACTGTCCACACACAGCCAGACCATCACACACAAACACACATACATTACTAAACCACAACAACCACAAACAGCTTATAAAACAACCCTAGGAGATGTAAGGCAGATCACAGCCACAATGCACAAGGATATCCCTGTCAACAAGACACATTGCTATGCTGTGGATGCTCCAGAGCTGTCTTGTATCTAAGGATGCATGTATGGAGGAATAGAGCGATTTCTACAGGGTTAGTATTAGAGTACTATAAAGGTAACAATGTTTCTATAGGGGAGTGGAAAGTTTGCAACCTCTCTTGACTTGTAATACACTGATTTCATGTGTGAGAAGATCAATCTCCTTCTAATACAAGAAGACTGGGACTCTTAAAAACCCACCCTGGCCATATGGGGAAGCACAAACCAGCTGCCGAGCCATTTTATAAAGCAATAACTTCCACAGATATCTGAGATTACAAGACGATAAAACACAGATCAAAAAATTATTTTCAGCAGGAGAGGGAGAGAGAACTTATGTGTCATCATCTTTGCTGTAGAAAATTCATACATCTGGGTGAGCAAAGAACCAAACGCATGCACATGGCCATCACACACACAAACACACGCACACAAGCAAGCTTCAAATCTATTGCCCTGACTCTTATGAAAAGGGATCACAATAAGCTGTTCAGTGTGTGTTTAATGGGGTGTGGGTTGTATGTTTACAGACAGACAGTAGCTAGCGTGGACACTCATAAATGGGCAACAGTGAAGAGAAAAGCAGGGGAGGCTATGCTGATTCAGCTGTCTTGAGATAGCAGTACAGTAAAAGTGCCTTAAGGCAAACTTGTGAACAGAAAGATGTATATACACACACTCTTATAATAATGTACACACTCCCTCCTAAACACACACCCTGAGAAACACTCCCATATTGGCATCAATGCTATCCTTACCTCCCCAATACATACACTGAACTGATTAACACAGCGAATGCATGTAACTACTGCTGATCCCATTAAATGAAATGGCGCACCCACATTTTCTGCCACTTGACTACCATATGTTCTACAGAACCTGACATAATTTAATGCCTCTCCTTGGACAACAGAAGATGCTGCGATCAGTATTAAAGGAGGGGAGATAAGTGACAACCAGGCAAAAACAAACAGGCAGCGACACACACGCAAACACTTCACACCCAGCGCAGGATGAGTGTCCGTCTGGATTATAACTCCTACCTTAGAGTAGAGGCTCTTTCTCTTATTGACACATAATATGTGAATGAATCCTATTAAACTCATTAATTAGCTGCTCACTGATCTGCCTCATGGAGCGAGAGGGAGGAAGAAACAGATATGGGCAAAGCCAGAGAGAGAGAGAATGAGAAAGTGATGTGAACAATGTTAGCGAACCCTCAGAGGTCTCGTTCTAAGGGCAGGCAGCGGTGGGCTGCAAAGCGTTATGCTTCATAAATTTGGAACTGAGCCCAAAGTCTTTTCTCCTGATTTGTGAATATTTAGATTGGAGGAGGCCAGGAGTTCCTGTCCTGCAGAAAAAAAGCACATAGACCCATCACTCATCAAACGTGTTGGTTTTCGGGGACAGGAGGGGATAGAACATTAGATCAACAAGCAATTAGTCTCCCCAGTGGGAGAATAACCCACAACTGAACTGGCTGCATGCAAAAATAAAACATTCCTTCCTTTCAAGTGGTCTCTACAGTATTCTCTCTGCATTGTTCACTCTTCCTCTCCTTCTCACTTCTTCACTGCCCTCACATCTTTTTTGTCTGTCCCACTGGTAATGAATTGCTCTCTCTCTTCTCCCACCTTTCCCCTCTTTGTTGCTTTCTTGCCTTGATTGACAGGTTTGAATCCTTGTTAAGGTTGGTTGGCTGTCTTTCTCTCTCTCTTTCTCTTTTTCCGTCTCTAGCTCACTGGGCAGTGAGCTGACAGAGGTATGACAGCTGTGCATCACTGCTTGCTACTCATCACCGCCTAACTGTGATGACCTCATGTCATAACAAGCCTGACCGGGAGAGATGAGATGATGATCTCTTCACTGTCAGTACTCTTCCTCTTTAGATTACTGATAATGACAACAATCTCAATCTGATTTCAACTCATCTCTCAACTCATTAACAAGCATGTGAACTAATTTCCAAATCCCAAGTTAATTTGGAGAAAATTTTGATTTTCTTTCTAAAAAACTGTGATGTATTGATTGACCAGTACAAGTGCTACATGAGAACGATATGAGCTAGTCTCTATAAACAAACCTTAACAATGGCTGATGTGTAGAGCCAGGTGTTAGAGCTCAGGGGTTAGACGAAGCAATGTGTTTGCGGCGTGTATAATATTGTGCACACTGCAGGCTATACATCATACATGGAAGCACACTGGTATGTGTCACATGAGGTGCATGTGTGTTTAGAATGTATATAGCTTATCAGCTCCCGGGGTAATTGGAGACATGGGATTTATGGAGGCAGTGGGATAGCTAATTACATTAGCTTGTCATGCAAGCATCACTGGGTGTGTCTGAGATAAAATGGAAATGTAAAGTTAGGAGTTGCAAGAAGCCAATGCAAAGGATTATTACCCAATTGGGTTTGAAAATGGCTTTCCTACTCAAACCCAATCAAAGTCACAGTACACTAAGCCCTCCCCTGGCCTTTCCTTTGGCATTGCTCTGAAGTATGTATGAGGTTTTAAACCACCAGAAATGGCGTGGCAGCAAATTGTCGGAAATGCAATGAAACATATGCAGCAGTTGATGCAGAAAGGTACTCAAGCTTATGTGAAAAATCTGAGATTTAAAAGCAAAGTCCTATTCTGTAAAATGAGATATTTATCACTTAGAAAATGTCCCCAGCACTCAAATATTGACTGTTAGCACCAATGGTAAGCACATTTCTTTATTAAATAGCTATTTGCCTGACAAAATCCACATATTTTGGATTAAAAACATAAAATATAACTTCATATATTTAGTTTTACTAGTGTCTTCTTTGAAATATCAAATATTCTGAGGTTTAAAAACATTGCGCAGTGAAGGTGCGTGACCCACAGAAGGGCAGAAGTTGTGAGTTTGCATCAGTGACCTTTAAGTACAACTCTTGGCCCCCCAATACACCCTTAACCCTGACCCTCATCCATCACATGGGATGGATCACAGTCTTAACAGGCTTTGGAGTCATGCATACACCCCCTCACTCACAAACACTCACACAGACAGGCTTATGATCGGGTCAAGACCCCAGTTGACCCTTATTTCGCTATTTTGTTGCTCAGTCACTCAGAAAGACGGCTCTCCTCCACTCAAACCACAGGAGGCTGCTTACACGCCAAGTGCATGCCTGTATAGATTTGCTTAAGTGCTAAATCAGAGAATATCAGTCGAGTGGTGAAATGAACATGTTTGTTTGACAGAGGGGAAACAAAACATGTCAGGACAGCCAACATCTTAAAACAAAAAGGCAATCAGTGCTGCAGCCTATTGGTATTCACTCTCTCTCTTCTGTCATTGTTCATTTTCTAGTCACAATCCACGTAATGAGCTGCTTTTCCAACCCAGGTGTTCCATTTCTCCACAAGGTCATTGAAAAACACAATACAATTATTTGAGAAAGAGGCATGGCTCCAAACAAAGGCTTGTCAGAACCATCAGAAAACGCCCGCAGGATATTAAAAGTCAGAGTAAACTGCCTTTTAGAGTTATGATTTATTCATTCATAGAAAATCACTCAAGAACAATTTTGCATATTTCTCATAAACTGCCAACACGTGTCAACATGAAACATCCATTTCAGTCCAAGATCTAGGAATGAAATGTATGTTACGACTCACAAGTGCGGTCATTTCTTCTTCACTTGAAGGCATCCATAGTTCACAGTGGTGACATCACTTGGCAAGTCTGGTCAGCGTAAGCCTCCACTACCTCCTGTCATCGCCTTCTAATCTCACAGAAAAAAAGAATGTGAGGAGGAATAAAAGAGGGCCGGAGAGGTTTTCTCAGAAATAAAGGGACGGTTGAAAGAGTGCAGTGCTTGGAGCATACCTCGTCTGCTTTTGTTAAGAGCTGCAGTGCTGAAGAGTTCCTCCCACAGAACACTCCCCCTGATCATTAATCATCTGTCCATTCTGGCCCTGTCAGAGCCTCTCTACCGAGCTAAAACACGCACCTACACCCACAACCACCCACGTACACACAAACTCACCTCCACACACAGAAATTCACACACATACAACTCTTCTAAACTTTCTGCTGCCTTAGTCCTCTTCACCAAACACCACTCATCTTGACATAACTGTCCTCTCAACTAGCTAATACAGCAATGTCTGACACTGCAGAAACCCCGGAGAACAATACTTAAAGCCCCTTGAGAAAGCAGAGATATCCTCCAATTAGGCTACCTTTGAAACTCCACACAGTGCTATATTGCTGTGTAGTTTTGTATCAGAAGAGAAATGCATTACAGACCACATAAAGAGAAGGAAAATAAGAAAAAAATAGGCACATTTGAATTATGTCAATGAATTGAAAAGTTTTTTTGACACAAATGAATGTCCTAATATTCTGTAAATAATAGAAGTTCAGCACCATAGTACTCCATGTGAGCATGTTTGTATAATGAACATCATGCCTGACTGGATTCAATAGAGGGCAGTGCAGCAGTAATATAACTAGAAGGTGAGAGAGTGTCCAGCTAAAGAAAATAAATAGGCCTGTGTGTGAATATCCAAAATAATCTATTTGCTTCACATAAGAAGAAATCCAACAGTCTGGCTGCTAATGTTAATGAACAGAGCAGGTGTCTGCTAGACAATGAATGTAGGAAGACACACTGTTAAAATTAAGGCGTGTGTGCGTGCATGTGTATGTGAGCCTTAACAAACCAGCGCACAATTTAGCAGACAGCCCACGCCCCTGGGCAGGCTGTTACCATGGTAACCTCACAGCCAGTATTTTTTTGGCCCACACTTTCCTTTTGAACAGCCGGCCAATGACAGACCAGCCGACTGGGAAATCTGGCTTACTGAGAGCGCATGCATGAGTTGTGTGTCTGCATGTAAATGTGCATACATGTGTATGTATGTCTGTGTATGTGCGTGCATGCGTTATAGGAATATGATACGGATCAAGCGAGCTATATAATCTCTTTGCTCCACACAGACATAACCGTCAAAACCAAGCGTTGCGTTGGCAGTTGGCCGCTCTGTATCGCGCACGGCACATTGGCTCAGGTCAATTTTATTTCTAGAAAGATGCAGCTGTGTGCCAAGGCAGTGAGCATATCTTTCAGATAGAGGAGTGGTCTAAGAGGAGCAGGGGAAAGAGATAGAGAACACGAGGAGGCATTGGTATTCCAGGAAACTCCACTGTGCCACCCTCCAAAACATATCGCCGCTCAGCAGGCAGTAATGTGCTTGCACTACAATCTACACTGTAATCAGAAGCTAACATGGGATCATTGCCCACTGCCAGCTAACAGAGACACAAAGGGGCAAGACTGAGAGAGATGGAAAGTTACTTCATGAGGGGTAAAATAAGTCAAGGGAAGTTATGGGAGCAACAAGCTTTTGATTGTTTGATTGCAGCATGATTGCACTACTGATTTGATCAATATGACTTAGATAGCAAACTAAAAACACAAAAGCCTTCCCACATTACCAATTCAGGCACATTAATGTGATGGTGTAAGGATATTCACAGACTTTACTGTCACATTAAATCCAATAGCTTCACTCTCTTAGAGAAATGGACTATTTGGGAGAATATAATCAGAAATCAGTTGTTGTGTTCTGTTTTGAGATGTCTGTGGATCTTGACTTGCAAAGAAGGATGATCAGACTGAGGTAATAAAATCAGCAGTTACAGGCCCCGTCAATTACCTTGCGATTCTGTCACACAGTGAATAAAGTATATGTTCCAAGATAAATAGCTTTCTCTTCCTTACCACTCCAAGCTGTGAGAGACCATTAGCTTCCACTGTCTCAGCACTTGTCTCTTTTAAAAAGGATCTAGCTCATTAACTTCATGGCTAGATCAATTAATCTATAGCAGTTAGCCAAAGATGCCCAATCTTGCTCTTTTTGCTCCTTTGCTGTTGCTCTGCTCAACTCTGTCTATTACATATACGGCCTTCAAACCTTTTTTTTTTTTACTGCTTTTAGTCATGAGCAAAGCTTAACCTGATGAGAACAATATACCATTGTTCAGGGGAAGAATCAGGAACGGAAAGAAAAAGCTTGCTCATCCAGAAATGTACCTTTGCCTTCTGTATACAATTAGAAACCGGAAAAACAAATACAGAAATACAAAGTGATCAAATCTAGTTCGCCAACAGTTGGATTTCTATTTGCTAATCCTGTCATTTGGCAACACAGGGGCCCTTTTTACCTGTGTAGCTTTGCCTAATGTGTATGCTCTGTTTCCTATTCAATTTTTTGTTTTTATAATTTCTTCACAATGTGCATCATTGAAAATGAAAGTGGATGTGAACAAAGATTAAGGCGGCAGCTTCAAGCTATGGATGTACCTTGTAGTGATACAGTGCTGCAAGATGCACAGCACATACAGTTTAGAGCCACCACAGTAATCTCTGTCAATCATTACCAAAAACAACAAAGGAAAAGGGTAGACTGTACAGGAAAGAAATCTCTTCATGCAAATTAGAATTTTGATTTGCTATTTATGATCAAAGAGAATCAACTTATAACTGTAATGGCAACATGTATCAGTTTATCAATTCTTATGATTTAATATTCTTTGCTATAATAACTATGTGGATATCTGATAATGTGTACTCTCTGCACTTGGATAATTCATATTTGTCAACTTTGTCATAAGAGACAGCATCAGGTGGATTAGAAACTGGAGACAACTTGTTTTGGAAACTAAGAACAGTCTGCCCTGTGTTCTTATCCCAGGGTGAGAACACTCAGCTACATAGACAAGACTGAGG
>JAVQJL010097765.1:0-15160 GCA_036024295.1 Nannoperca obscura
GAGGGGGCCAAGGACTGAGCCCTGTGGAACACCTGTTGATAGGGGCCTAGGGTCAGACACGTGACCTCTCCAGGAAACCTGGTAGGATCTACCCTCGAGGTAGGAGGAGATCCACTGGATTGCAGTGCCGGTGATGCCCAGGTCCAGGAGAGTTGTGAGGAGGATCTGATGGTTGACTGTGTCAAATGCTGCAGACAGGTCTAGCAGGATGACAACAGATGATCTCCCCGTAGCTCTGGCAGACTGGAAGGCATCAGTGACCGACAGGAGGGCAGTTTCTGTGGAATGTCCGGACTTGAAGCCTGATTGGTTCGGGTCGAGGAGGTTGTTCTGTTTGAAGAACATAGACAGTTGGTTAAAAACAGCACGTTCAAGTGTTTTAGACAGAAATGGTAACAGAGATACTGGTCTGTAGTTCTGGAGGAGAGATGGGTTGAGAGAGGGTTTTTTGAGTAGTGGTGTGATACGGGCCTGTTTGAAAGCAGAGGGGAAGGTCCCTGAAATAATAGATGAGTCAATGACATGCAGAAGAAATTTTATGATAGAGGGGGAGATGGTTTGAAGGTTTGAAGGAGAGGGGAGGGAATAGGGTCAAGAGGACAGGTGGTAGGACGGTGAGAGAGGAGATCTGTGATCTCTGTCTCAGACAGGGAGGAGAAGGTGGAGAGACTGGTAGTAGTAGTTGTAGAGGACAGCAGGAGGGACTGGGCGGTCGGTTCAGGGAACTGGCTGCTAATGTCCATGACTTTCTTCTCAAAGAAGGAGGAGAAGTCATCAGCAGTAAGGGAGGAGGAGGAGGGGGGGGGGGGGTTGAGATAAGTGGAGAAGGTGGAGAAGAGCTTGCGTGGGTTGGAGGCAGAGTCAATCTTATTACGGAAGTAATGTAGTAATTTGGCAACATGTTGACGTTTTTCATCAATAACAACATCAATATTAATCAGGGTTTATATAAGTTTATAGTTTATATGGTTTATACTCACTTATACTTAATATCAGCAGTAATAACTAAAGGTAAAATTACTCCACTGCAAGTAAAAGTCCTGTGTTCAGTACACACATATTATCAGCAAATGTGCTTTAAGTAAAATTATTTATATTCTGGAAAGTGGTCCTTGTGACTATGATGTGTTACTCTAGGTTTACTTTACATTACATTACATTTTGGCATTTAGCAGACGCTTTTAACCAAAGCGACTTCCAAATAAGAGCTTTACATAAAGTGCATAGAACCATGATGGAAAACAACAAGATGTCTCATCAGACTTGTAAGGGCTGGTGATGAATCACAAGTGCCATGAGTGTACATGCAGCATTTTATATAATGTGGCTGGTAAAGCTTATTGTAGCGACTGTATATGCTATTGATGAATCTACATAAAGCATTTTATTTTAAAAACACATTGTGTAGTTTGTAAAATCTTAATCTGCAGACTATATAAATAAATCTAGTGGAGTAAAAAGGACAAGATTTCCCTCCTAAGATCTCACCTTGGGCTTTAGGAAACCGCACTGAGCATTTTTCACAGTTTTCTGACATTTTATAGACGAAACGACTGATCGATAATGCAAATAATTGTCAGTTGCGCACATAATGACCTGCACAGAACATTTACATGGCTCACAGTACACCCATTCCACCAACAAGCAGAATTTACATATCAGACCGTAAGCAGGAAAATGAAGGTGTGCTGTTACATTCCCTCGTACTGCGGTCTGTATAACTGCATCCTCCACTGCTGACGTCTCACTGTCTTTATTTTACTGACAGTGTTTACAGGTGGGAAGTCAGTGAGGGATGCAACACTTGGGTTACATCTTTCCTATCAGTTAGTTAGTTAATTTAGGATAAGTTATTGATAATTACTGCACCAACGACACCACGGATCAGTGAAGAAATCTAATCAGATGTTTTTTGTGGCTCAAACCTTACAAATCTTCCAAAAATTTAAAATCTCTCGTTAGGTTTCTGAAATACATCGTTAATAAGAAGGCAAATTAAACTAATTACCAAGAGTGAAAACAAAAAACCTCAATGGCAGAGCTAAAAAGCAGCACTGATAATTACTGATAATCACACCAGTCAGACTCTAAAAGGGTTAAATTTGTGCTTGTCTTATTAATAGAGAGTAAACACCAGTGAAAAGACAGAAAAGTGGCTGCTAAATGTGTCTGTGACTAAAGTTCAGGAAGAGATAAACAAACAAGATATTGACACCTAATTCAACTTTTAATATGCAGCTTTGAACTGTCTTCTTTAGAGTGTGTTAATACACATCGGTTTAAAACCCTTTTCACATCTGGCATTCAAAACTAAATCTGTATCAAGAAACAAGATGGCGTCCACTTGCATTTACACTTGGTACTGATTATATTTTCTTATTTCCTGCTATTTGTAATCAGTATGCATAAATTCATGTCCATAAATCACTGCTCACATCTCCATGAATCTGTTACTGACTCTTTAAAATACTATAAAATGTACCAGAGGACCCTGTTATCAATACAAATCATTACCAAAAACCTTTCTGTGAATGTCTGCCAGTATAAACGAGGCACAATGAGGTGGAAATTAGAAAAATGACACAAAATGTACAAAGTTGTCAAGTTCATTTTTTTCTATACAGCCCAATATCACAAATTTGCCTAAAGGAGCTTTAAAAAAGAAGATTGAATGTGAGAGTGTGAGCGTGATTGTCTCCAAGTGACAGCCGTGTGATTGATTGGTGACCTGATCAGGGTTTACTCCGCCTATCTCCCAGTGCCAGCTGCGATAGTCTCCAGCCCCCCCGCAACCCTCTAAAGGATATATCTATGATGGATGGATGGATGGATAGTTGAGAGAGAGGGACTACTTTACTTTTAATGCAGTCTACTGTGAAGTGAGTCTTTTTAAGGCACACTATATTTTTCAGGGCAAATCTACCAATACAGTAAGATTGCTCGACTCGTACAGTTCACCTTGTTTTGTGAATCTTCTAAATGTGTGTTTTTATGGACGTTGGCAAGAAAAATCAGTGAACTGGTAAATCACACAATGCTAAAAACCTCAAAACACATTGATTCCCTGATAAATATTTCACACATCTCTGCACAAAACTAATTTTTTTTTACATCTTGTTAATTTTCGATATTATATGTATGCATCTAGACTTGCATTACTTGTTCTTACATCCTTTGTAATTTCTATTTACTATGTTTATTGTCATGCACTAATATCCCCCCCCCCTCGTCCAGGCTGTCGGTGGCTCTCTGCAGATGTTTGGGATGTGGATCTTCGTCCTCCTCCTTCTTGCGTCCCTCTGTGTTTGTTTCCCTTCATCCCTGTGTGTGTTGAGTTTCCCCTCCTGTGTGTTTGTGCAGGCTGTCCTCCTGCAGGTCTCCGTGGTGGAGAGGAGGTCGTATGGTTCGTATGGTCTGTGTGGCGGCACCTGAAGTTGCTCAACAGCCTCCCAGATCCGTAGTCTTCATACGTGTTTATAATCCATGTTTACTATGTTGCTCTATTCTGAACACGCAACATCTATTTCCTGTCTGTCCGTAGTTATTTGGGGGATTGAATCGAGGGTCTGAGCACAGAGGTTGTCGTACGCTGTACAGACAGTAAAGCCTCCTGAGGCAAATTTGTGATTTGTGATTTTGGGCGGTATAAATAAAATTGACTTGACCATTAAGATGCACTACAATGTAAATGTTACACCTGTTCATGCAGCTGTGAGGATGATGATGATAATGATGATGCCACTGGTCTTGCTTGTATATTGTGTAATATTGTTTTATCTTACTGATAAAGACAGTTAGAGTTTACAATTGTTATTTCTGCCTGCAGTTTAATTATTATTTACAGCTGCTGCACGTCTGTCTCTCTGTCCTTGAATTGTCCAAAGTGACAAAGAGGTTTCTGTTGTGGAGGTTTTTCTGATCTGAATCGAAGGTCCAATGTCGTGTCTCGTACAGACTGTGAAGCCATTTGAGGTAAATTTGCAGTTTTGTGCTATATCAATAAAACTGACTTGATTACTTAGGTGTGTACATTACAGCCACAATAATCAAACATCTATTGTATATTGAGAAGGGATCGTCTTACGCAGAGATGTTGTGATTGTTAGCGTGAATAAACCAGATACAATCACATTTAACATAATTTCAAGTTACATCAAACTTTTCAGAAGGAAATATCTTCCTTTTTTAAAAACTATATCTGAAAACTATATTTAAAAACTACTTTACTAGTTAAGATCATAAGTACAAAACATGATGAACTTGTCCAATATGATGCATTATTACAGATTATATATAAATTAGCCCCACCCCCACCAACTACAACTACAAATTCCTACTTTTACATAAATGCATCAGCAGTAATAATTAACAATATCATTTATAATAAACACGCCATTGTATGATTTCTGCATTGATTACTTTTGATACTTTAAGTACATTTAGCTAATAATACTTAAATTAATAAGTAATAGTTCCAATCCAGGAGTTAAACTTGTAATGGAGTACATTTTCTTCTTTTCATTACAAGAACCTTTAAAAGTATTTCCACTTAAATACACTTAAAGTATGAAAGGTAAAGTACTGTTGTCGAGGTGGAGCTAACGTTAACTACTTTATGTACTTTTTTACTACAACCTGGGGGCCGGGCCCTTATCACAACAAGAATCTGAGGGGTCGAGAGAAGATTTATGGGAGAGGAAGGTGTTAAACATTATTTAAATGACACCTTCTGACATGTTTAGAGGGGTAAACTGCTAACAACTCATAGAAACATGACAAGAGGTCACAAGCCTTCACTTAAACAATGTGTTGTATTGGACGAGTTCATTGTATGTTATTTTTTACAATTAAAATTCTTAGTCTGAAGAAAGAAACGTGTAACTATATCTGTCAGATAAATAAAGGTAGTGGAGTAAAAAGTTTGATATATCAGTGGGAGAAGTGTGAAGTAGAACTAACAAATTTTAAAGTTAACGTTTACTTGTTTACACGGCTGTTAATAGTCTGGGGCCGGCATACATGACTAACTCTTGACATTTTATAATCCTTCACGCCTCTTAGATCCTCTGCTGTCGGGTTTTTAAATATAAACTCTCACAGGAATAAGAACATCTGCAATTTAACTTTAAGCTCCAAAACTATGGATTCTGGACTACGGACTTTCACATATGTTATTGTTTTGCTCTCTCTTGGCCTGTTTCTTTGTTTTAGTGCTATCTTTCAAATACAACACTGTCCTCTGCATACCTGCTCTTGCTATCTGCTGCTTCACTTCTTTGTTACTAATGTGTTTACTTGGTTTTATTACGTAGTATTTGCACTATTTTATTATGCACTCTTTTTCTCTCGTCTCTTCTGTTGTAAAGCACTTTGAGCTACACCCCCATGTATGAAAGGTGCTATATTTTCCTTTTTTCACATGAGATTGCACTAAATGAAGTACTTGGGTCCTGGTTAAAAGCCAATAAAATAAATTATCAATGAAATAAATAACAAAGGCAGTATGTAAACTTATATAAATAAAGTTTATTATTATTATTAAAGTAGCATTGACTGGAAATACTCAAATACCTCAAATGTGTGCTTCAGAACATGCCTTCACTGGGTATTTTCTAATCTGAATAATCCCTCCACCACTAATTATGTGTTTGTTGTTGTTGTTGTTGTTGATGAAGGTGAATGCAGGACTAATATCCAGAATAACTTGCGCCATTTTTAATCTTTCTTGTACTCCGTGCTTTCACTTGTTTGTTCATATTAAAGCATTAGGAGGAAAGAGAGAGAGAAAAGCAGGGAGAAATCATTAGAGAGGAATCCCAGGCATATGGCTGGCTTTTGTCGGCTCCCCTCCCCCTCCCTTGCTTCCCTCCTGCCGTCCGCTCCGCAGCAGCAGCAGGACAGAGGTAGTTCAGTTTTTGAAGCCGTGGCATGAATGATCTCATCTGAACCTGATCTCCGCTTTCCCTGCCGTCGATCCTATGACCGAGACGGGAATAAAATAACACAAACACGAGGTGAGTGCGGCTGCCCGGCGATAGTCGTGTTATAACCAGGCACCCGGGTGACCGTCTGTTGTTTTTAGGAACTTAGCAGCGCCTGCCGCGGCGAAAACTCTTGTTTTTGGCTAGAAAGGAGGAAGGACCGCGGAGGATGTGTGGGTGGGCGCTTTCGGCTAATTAGCTTTACGCTTGCTAGCATTCTTTTCTTAAAAAATGTTATTAAGAGGAAATGACCCCCCCTAAAAAAATAAGAATAAAGAAAGGCCACACTGAGACGAATGCCAGGCGTTAAGTACCACCGCGGAGGCATCGTTTTTCCGTTTCACTGAACACCGTAGCCCGGTTAGCTTAGCGGGAGCTCATAAGCGTAAAGTCGGATCCGTAGCGTAGCATAGCTAGCCGGCTAGCCGTTAGCTACTAGCGCAAAATGGCCTCGTTGTCGCTCGTCGGGTAGCTGCGGTGCTGAAAAGACAAAGCATGCGGCATTCACGGCCAGCAGCTCCCGCACGGCTAAAACACGGCAGCGGGTAGTGGTTACGGCGTGTTTTTTTAATTTTATTTCATTTTTGTTTAAAGGGGGGACGTGGGGAAACGTAAAACCGCCGTGTTTTTGTAAGTTTATTTATCGAGTTAGCACGGCGTGCTGCGTGAAAGTGCTGGGGGCTCGGTGTGCAGTGGGGGATGGGGCATGCTAGGAGCCATTGACGTAAAGCGAGGCAGCATTTTGTTTGGCTTCTGGCTCCTAGCATAATACAACCCAGGAGCTCAGCTCAGGAGTGATGCTTTAAAAACCCTGTCTGACATTTATTCCCTTTTTTATACTAATATCTCACTCCCGATACTCAGTGCGTGATTTTTATGAGGTGATTTATTCATTTATTTTTGATTGATTGATTACTCATTTCCTGATATCTGCTAGACAAGTTTTTGAACATCATGTGTTTCAGCATTTTCTGGTTAAGAGAATAATTAAGAAAATTACATGAATGTGTAGGTTTAAATCAAAGGAATGCAATGATTTGATTGTAGATCTCTTATTACTACAATAAAGCACTTATAGCAGACAAATATCTTTAAAATCAATAGTACTTATAAAGTAATGCTAGCAGCAATGTTAAGGATAGACTAGCACAATAAGTATGCACAATTAAGTCTTAAATGTTTTAACATAATAATTAAATGTGTCAGTGTGAGGTGTTTTCTTATTTTGGACCACGTAATGCAACTGTGATCATGTTATTGTGTCCATTGGTTTGGGGACATTGATCAGAATATCTTTTAATTTATTGAAACTTATAATTAATATCCTTTTCCATCCTGTAGGTCTGTTGTATGATGTATGTTTGTCTGCTACATGTGCAAGATCAGAATTATAAAGTCTGATCTGGGTCTTTTTAACAGTAAAGAAAATATATAAAACAAATATTGTTCATTACTCTGTAGATTTATAGTATTTTTATAAACCATTTCCAAGTAAAATTCTTAAGATTTAACCCCCAAATGCTAAACCTATAGGGTGTTCAAAAACCAAATTCATCAATATACCTGTAAACAAAGAAAAATCTGTCATGTCCAAACCTGTTTTTTAATTCTGTGCAGTTTGTTTTCTCTCAGGTTGTAGGTCTTCCTGGTTGCATTTCATTTTGTGTTTAAAATTTATTTTTATTATTTTTGTTTTCCTTCAGGGAGATAGCTCTCTAGTGTCTCTTGTTTAACAGGGGCCCAGCCACAAATTCACTACACAAGAAGACAACATATGTCCATAATTGTTTTCTCACCCTTTTGTATTTTAGATCTGCAGGTACCTCCATAAATACCTTTTTTATTCCTATTCTGTCCACTGTCAGGAAATGTTATTCTGTATGCAAGACCTTTTTTTATTTATTTTTTTACATTAGATTCACTTCTTCTTTTGCTATGGGTGATTACAACTTTTTAAATGGTGCTGATTCCAGATAATTCATCTGATCAATCAGGTGACGCCAGTAGCTCTAATTTAATCACTTTCTCATTTTGTGTCAGGTTTTCATGTGTGTAAAGAAGCACGGTACCTCCCCTTTATTGAATGTTGACGTAAAGGAGCGTTTACAATCAATTCCTAATTAGAAATCACTCAATTCTTCTGGATTACATGTTTGATTATATGTTGATTTTTTTATTTATGTAAAATTGTGTTTTCTGTCATCCCAGTTTTTGGCTGTAAAATCTGAGTGCTACAATGTGTTAACTGCAAGACGGTATGTAATTTGCACAGATCATAGGGCCTCAGCTTTGCCTGACATCATAAAACTTGAAGACACACAAATTGTGCTTTGTTGGTGCGGACACGAATTGTGACAATAACAGCAGTGTCTGGTGCATTCAGGTTCATCTTGGTTTCCACAGAAAAGTGGGCAGTTTTTGTCAAACTGTTAACAAGTCATTGCTGTTTGATTTCTGTTCTGTAAACTCTAATGCTATGCTTTTACAGTCCAGCATGTGTCAATACTCTTCTCATTGTACCCCTGGTTTTTTACTTCTTGTGATTATTTTGTAAAAAAATGTATCACAAATAGACATTTTGAAGCAAGTGGATTCATTCACCCAATTGCCCTGCCCACAGGTCTTTACACAGAGGAGACACAGCTGGACACTGCGCTCTATTTTCCTGTCTGATGGAAAATTAAATGCCACGGGCTGCAGTTCAGAGCTCAGTCTCCTTGTTTACTTGCATCCCGTTTATTTTGGGGAGTCAGAGGGCCTTTCATGTTGGCAGGAGTGTTGTTTTGTTCCTGTAAGATATCTGTGTGTTCCAAACGGTGTGTAATCAGGAAGTTGACTCTACTTTTCTTCCCCTCCCTCAGTGAAGAGAAAGCGAAAATCTTGTTCTACTAGTTTTTGAAGCGTGTCGTGTGTGTAGACCTGGAAACCTGATACCTCTTGAAAATATTAGTGGTTCATGGTGGTATATTGTATTGTGAATATTGTAAATGCTATTATTTTCCATATTCTTCTCACTTTTACCCCTTAAAAGCACCTTATTGATTAGGATATTTTCTTGATCACAGGTGGCAGTGGGAAAGAATCTAAGTGCACTGATCATGTAACTTGAGTGCTGTTTTTGTTTTCTGACAAAGGTGTCTCTAGTCTGTGCTTACTTTGATGCCCCGTCGGCATTTAGTTGGTAACCATGCTATTTTCGGTGGCTCAGTGGTCTGTTAAAAGTGTGGTTGTTCCGCCCAGCAGGAGTCTTGCCTCAGACTGGCCTAAAATGGGCAGAAATGGTGCTGAACAAAAGCTGCTTGTCGCTCGTACAAAAGTACTTGAAGCGTTGCAGCCGGGACCAAGCTGCATTGCTATTGCCTGTGCCTCTCAACAGGAAAGGTATAGCAAACTTTAAGAAAAAGACTACAACAAACAATTTACTGTTTACTGTAGTTCATAAAGAGTTTAAACCTGTAGTTTATTGATAGTCACAGCTGCTGTTGAGCAGATTGTAGCCCTAGCTCCCTCATGTCCATACAGTTACTGCACCACATAGCCTCATTACATCACACATTTACACAATTAACTACATGGCACTTATTCTTTTCACTATGATCTTAGCTAGTGAAATTCAGTAGGCATTTTGTGTTTGTCAGTGTGATAAATTAGCTGATGTTAAGTGTTGCCGTTGGTGTTTGACTGTGTTTCTGTCTCCTTGCCGTCTCCACAGAGAGACAACATGTTCCCGAAGGGCACCAAGCGCAAGTTCTCAGACTCCGGAGAGGAGCCGGTCTCCAGTGGCGACCAGGGCCCGGCAGCTTCATCTGCGGTGGCTCGGACGCTGACGTCCTCTTACAGCCTGCAGCGGCAGTCGCTGCTTGACATGTCGCTGATCAAGCTGCAGCTCTGCCACATGCTGGTGGAGCCGAACCTGTGCCGTTCGGTGCTCATCGCTAACACGGTGCGGCAGATCCAGGAGGAGATGACCCAGGACGGCACCTGGCAGATAATGACCCAGGCCCTGGCAGCCGCCCAGTGTCCCGCCGACCGCCTGGTAGCCACCGAGGTGCTGTGCCGGCAGACGGACGCAGGGGCTCAGGCCGGGCAGAGCCCGAAACCCTTCTCGGTGGTTGGTCTGGAGGAAGGCTACCACGCTGAGGAGGAGGTGGTGATGGAGGGAGACGTGGAGACAGAGGTCACCATGTCCACTTTGTCGCCCGTCTCCCCCCAGCTGTCCTCTGCTTCTTACCTGGCAGGTCCCTTCGGCATGGGACCCTGCTGGGAGGAGGAAGAGGAAGACGGCGAGTGCGAGGACGAAGAAGAGGAGGACAGCGAGGAGTGTGTGTCGGAGGGAGAGGAGGCGGACCGGGACCACCTGAGCGCAGACTCCAGGACGGGAGAGCAGGTTTTTGGGACATTTGAGATCAAGCACCCGGCGCCGCCCCCCGACCCGGCGCTCGAGGAACTGTTTTCAGACGTGGACCCGTCCTACTATGACCTCGATACGGTGCTGACAGGCATGCAGAGCGCCCCAAAGATGGGGCCTTACGATCTGCTGGAGAGCCTTTCCTCTCACGGGCCGACCGCCCTGAGCTCCAGCTCGAGCTGCAGGTCAGACCTGAACGAACTGGACCACATTATGGAGATCATAGTGGGGTCCTGAAACTCAAGACATTCCTCTGGCCTGTACTGATCCCTCAGACTCTTTCCAGACTATGCACAGTACATGTGCATGTTCTGTACGTGGTATTGTTACACACGGAGATTGTAGGAGGTTTTGGGACAAGGTGGGAAATTAACAGCAAGCCAAGTAGAATTTGGGATTGGCTGTTGGAGGTGTAGTTAGTTTGCTCTAACGGCTACTTAGGCAAGTTGGCAGCTGCTGTTGGGACCTTCGTCTTTTATTAAAACAAATGTAATTGGCAGTTAAAGTAGTGAGGGTGAAATTAATGCATTTTTGGGATTCACGAGCCACCCGGGCCTGTGGGCGAAGCAGTTAGTTTCCTACTTTGTTGACGAAATCCAAACCATGACAATATCTGTGAGAGGGCAAAGATAATTACCTATACCATGATGCATTCTTATTTACGTACTTTCCATGTTTACGTCATACATTCTGTCATACTAGCTCCATCTGGTCGTATTCTTCTCTGCCATTTTGTCCATTTCTATTTATTGTTACATGGACTGAGGAACAATTCATCACACTACATGCGTCAGAAACCAGAACAAATTGTAAATCCAAATCTATGAATCAATGCATATTTTCCTAAAGATTTGAGCAATTATGAATGGAATATATGTATATGTACGTATGTGTATATAGAAATATATTTTTTGCATTATACAAGTGGGGGATTTTGCAAGTATCATTTGATATTATCATTTTTTTCCCTCCTAAGCGGTTTTTAAGATTTTAATGTAGCCAGACTCGAGACAGTGTCTTCCCATGGTTTGGTATAACAAGTCGACTGTAACAGGTGTCAGGACTGGCACCGTCACACTTCATAGGCGCTGTCGTTTCATTTTCTCAAAGCTTTATGCAGGGCAGGGAAGCTGCTGCCAGCCAACGACCACACGCTGCTTAACATTTGACTGTTTCTGGTAAGTTTACAGTATCCAGTGGACAAATGTGAGTAGGTTTCCTGCCCTGTTGTACACAGTTCTAATAACAATAACAGTTTTCCTTAAGCATTTGGAGAAACCACGGGGTGATAACTGCATCAAGAAGCCATATTTCTTTCTCTCATTTGTTAGTACAACAAATGAGGAATTCTGTGTTAACCCAAACTAATTTATTGTTTTATTTATTGTATTTATTATATCTAGGTACAGACATGCCACATTGACTTATCAAATCAACCACGAGGCCCAATGAAATTATATTTATCCAAATTTTGCCCTCCGTTTTGAATGCAGTACCTATTTATTCCTCACATGTTTTTATTATTAGTAATAATAACCGGGTTACTATTCAAATCACTATGCAGCTCTGTCATACGTGTTTCAAAATGATTGTATATGACTCAAATGTCCTTTTAATTCCTTTATGCAAACAGTTGCCTTTCTCCTAAAGATGTGGAAAATCAAATGCATTTTTCAAAATTGTTCCTTGTCATCGTGATGAAGAGATTAACTCAGGCAAACTAAATGTATTTACAAAAAATACAGTATTACGACACGCTTAATACCTTACCACAACACTCCTGAAGGATGTCACTCTGGTCTGAATGGGAGCTAGAACTTCAAAGACTAATTACCGTTGTAAAATGTATGCATTTTTTTATATTAAGGAAAAAACATTGTAGCATCTTTGTAAATATTTTTTATAATAAAAGGTGCAACTATTGATTGTGTGGGTTGGATCACTTATATTTGAAACAAACTGTCTTTCAGCAAGACGCTTCTTTTACTATGATAGACTTGTATTGATCTATTATACAGCATATATTTCATTTTACTGAGCATGCAGCCGGCACTGGGTTTTTAACAGATGTCATTCAAACTGGAGGAAGTCGGTCATTTGTTGGGGACTATTCTCAGCTGCAGATTCGAGGCGCTCGCAGGTATTTCCAGCAGCAGGATCGATTCCTGAATAAACTACAGTGGCTATGTTTAGCGTATTGAACCAACACGTCAGTCTGTGCAGTGGTGTGTGGCTCATTGATCTTTTTTTTTAAGTCTCTGGACAAAAATGGAGCTCTATGGCACAGATGGTTAAGTTTCAGATACACAAAATGTTTGTTGGGTTTGGTCTGTCAACGTTAAGAAAAATGTAGAATATCACCAGCCTTATCCTCACTGAACTATCTGGAACTGAATTACAGTAAATGGGCAGTTGTGTGGCTGGAAAGTGTACAAACATGTTCACTACTTGTGCCAATACAACACCAACTGTAATCACGTTAAACATGCCTGTATCCGCGAAACATCAGCGGGATCCAGAGTTTTTGTGACACAAAATAATGTAAAACTAAATCAGAAAATATCTCATGCAAAAATGAGCAATGAGACCAAGTGTTCAATGCTGCAACTGAGCTCAAATCCTGCAGAATCTAACCTTCCAGCTGGGCAGCTGCCAACATCAGGTAAGTCCTAAAGGTGTTAAATACGTTGCTCATGGCGCTGCTACAGGAATTAGAGAGCGTGTTTGTATTTTTGTGAGTAGGTTTTCCTTTTGTAAAATGCTGAGTGAACTGGGTGCAGGCTGCAGTAGGACCTTTGTCCTCGTGTGCTCTCACATGACAACGTTCGACCGCGAGATACTGCATTAGATATGCAGAAAGAGTTACAATGGTTTCAACACAACAGGACTTGCATACAGCTGACCTGCTCACAGTGGAGTTAGCGTTTTCTATTAATAATGAATGATATGTTTTATTTCAGCTGTTCATATTCTTAAACACGCAGCAGTTTAAAAAATCTCAGTCTAGTTTAAAACCGTCAAAAGGTATTTGTTGGTAAAAATCTAGCTTACTCAGCACGTTGGCCTGCCGCCCAGTCTTGGTTTGCCTATAGTTAAAGATTAATGGCCTTTCAGTGACTCAGCAAAAAGGCAGCCAGAGGAAAAACCAAGTGATCAGAGAAAGAGACCATTGTGTCTTAAAAGGAAGCAACAGAGAAAATGTAAATGTGATGCAGAAAACTCATGCAGTGTGGTTCAGAGATGGACTAGAAATGCAAAGTTTGCAGCATGAAGTTAAGACGCCATGTTTTTTCACTTCTAACGTGTCTGGAAGAAATGACTCTGACCTCCAATATCATGTGTAACCTACTCTACTGATAATACATGTGGACTGCACCGCCTTTAAAAACGTGAGTGGGTTTGGAGTTAATAGGTCTCATGCAGCCTTCAGGTGCCTCTCGTGAACTTGACATCTGCATTTAAGACAACCATTTCTCGCAAATCCAAGTAAAACATTCAGGTTGGACACAACACAGACCATAATGCTAGTTAAAGTCTAGCAGAGATTAAATAAACAACCATAAAAGCAACTTACAACCAAAAAGGTCTGTTGTTTTACAACAAACCCTTAATAAACTAAACCCTGCATGCGTATATCCTGTAGTTTTTTCCAGTATTTTCGATATTTTGGCACTAATGTGAAATTTAAAGAGCCCACAGGCACGTGAGCATGTGTGGTTTTAATGGTTGATTTTAAATTTAGGGGTCAGGACAAAAACAAAATGACTTCAACAATTTCGTAATGTTAGTTTTTTACTTTCTGTTCAGTTGGAGGAAAAGAGGAAAGAAGAAGTAGCAGTGTTGCCATGACAGCTTCAGAAGGAAGATACCAGAAAACGTGAATGAGTTCCTTATTTGGTATTTGCCTTCCACGTTTTTCCGGTCACGTTCTCCCTCCAGTCTGCGTCACCTGTCCCTTTAAAATGCTGCGTTCAGGTGCCCACTGCAACTTTCTCGGCCTTTCTAGATATTTCTCATATCTATCTCATATCACACTGATATATTAAGTTGCTTGATAATATATTAATAATATATACTTTTCTATAATATTATACAACTGTTATATTCAACCTCACATGGCAACGTTTTTAATCACTGTCATGAAGTTTTGGCATAAAAACTGATTCACAAGTCAGAAAAATGTAGAAACTCTGTGTTATTGTATTATTAAAAGGGAATATGTGAAAAGAAGTTAAAGAGTCAACGCAGAAAGTTTTTCATAACAATATGTTATAACAAAACAGGTCCAAAAGTATGTGTTATTATAGATTAAGCCCGCAGTAGGCTATATAAAGTAGTTTAGAGTAGTTCTGCACAATGGGTACTTTTACGTAAGATTTTAATTTTGAAAACAGGACGTTTACTTGTAACACAGTATTTTTACACTGTGGTTTAAGTAAAAGATCTGAGTACTTCTTTCATTACTGGCAGTCATAATAAAAAACACAAACGTCCCCGCTTCCATAGTTGAGCACTTTAGCCGCTTACGTGTGCTCCGGTGCTGTTTACGATTTTTCCGAGACGCGCCTGAACGCAGCGGGTAGCTCGCTCTCTGAACAAACGGCCGCACATTCGCTGCCCCGTGAGTGGCGGGGGCGGAGGCTTGATCAGCGGCTCCACGTACCAATCGCATCCGCCCATGAGCTCCGGTGCTCCCGCGGCTCCGCCGCCTGGGGGCGGGCCCCCCCCCCCCCCCGCCGCCCGGCCTGCGCGCGGGGGGGGGGGGCGGGCC
>JAVQJL010097766.1:0-42394 GCA_036024295.1 Nannoperca obscura
CCCCCCCCCCCCCCCCCCCCAGAAATTCATTGGCAAGGATTCACTTGAGTCAGGCAACATTCTCACATCCCACCAACTCAAACTCTCAGAAAAAAAACAAAAAAAACAAAACATACACACATTCACAATTGGGAACAGCTTCATGATTGTGCAAGTCCAAGTCCATCTCTAAAAGAATTAAAAGCAGTAAAATGTCCAGATGGCTTCCCTTTTTCATAATATTACAAAATGTGGAGAGATAATATGCATAAATACTCTCCATGTGGCACCATAACTGTCTTTTTCTCAGCCTTTCTTCTATCGCCCTCCTGTAGCCAAAAACATCCTTCCTGCCTTGCTCTTATTTTTCCTCTCTGGAGAACAGTACAACCTTTAAAGTGCTTGTCTCCTTATTGAGACAAGACAACAACATCCAGAGCTCTGGTTTAGGTTTACTTAACACAGTCCCCTGGGATCCTTTCAATTGTTAGCAGATGGTCGAGGACCGAGTACTTGGCATATCTTGGCATGTCTGGTTTGGTAGCCCACAGGGTTAACTCCTATCAGTGCATGAACAGTGTTTACTGTGTATATTTTCCAGTTGGAAGCAAAGACACAGTGCTAGCTGTCATCCCCTCAAATGCAGAGAATAGTGGGATCCGGGTTGGGACTCAACCCGCAAGAGGGGAGTTATCATCTGAGAGTGTCAGATGCTGACAGCTATCCTGCTGCTCCGAGCGAAGAAGTAGCAGAATTGTGGCTGGGGCTTTCTTGACCTTGGTTGCTTCTGTGGGAGCCTCTAGGCATGTCAGTGGCAGCCCTGTGTTCCTGTGAAACGAGACTCGCTGCTGCTACTGTACAATTATTTTCTACACCCTAAGGGAGGTCCAACGTCTTCATTTGGTCAATATTAATACCCACTGCCTGTGTTCTCCAACAGAGAATCCTTTTAACCTCTGCCTTCAGCAGTCTGTACTACTTCAAAGCTACTAAAACTCAGATATGTCTAAGTAAACATGCAAGGTGTAATGCAAGGCCCTGCAAAAAAAAAAAAAGAAGAAGCATGTTTACAACATCAGAACATCATGTCGCTTTTGTTCTTAGGATAATGATTCATCTGTTTCGATAAAACTAGCCGCATCGTTTAGCACATTAGACCCATCAAAAGTCATTTCAAGTCTCACTGTGCACCTGAGACTCCAAACCTACGTGTCTAGCATGAACATGGCTGCATCTCTCACTCATTTCCTGGTGTATCTTTGTGTTTCATAAATTACTGCCAATGTCACTCAGCCTTCTTGTCATAAACAAACACTGACAATATTTGTACTGCAAATTAGAAATGTGAAGTCTCCTTGCTGTCGCCTAGAAAGACTCTTCACAGCTAAATGTCCCATTTTCAGAGACTGGAACAAATAACCATCCAGTGCTTGCCACTGTCCACAAGTGAGTCTCTGAAATGATTTACTGACTCGCCCAATCATTAGTGTGAACTTCTAGGCACTGACATATCTATCTCTGGAGAAAAGACACATGACATTAGTAGCAAAAAAACATAACCCTGTTTAAGAATAATGAGCAGAAATGCCATAAAGACTAATAAAATGTGTAGGAGCACTACAAGGTTAGCATCGGTCTTCATTTGAGTGTTTGCAGAGGAAGCAGTGACACTTAAAAAGCCCATAATAGCACTTACTCTTGGGTGCATAATGGGCCATTTGAGCCACAACCTTCTCTGACTGCAATTTCACAGGAAGAGGCTGTGAATGTTTGATTCTAAACCAAGGCTCTCAGCTTTCTGTCAAGACTCTGCATTGACTCAGTATAAAAATGCAGCGTTTAGGGAGGCTGCCCATGCGAGAAATTTGTTAATTAACAGTGTGCCCGACTCAACACTTTCTGTGGTGAATGGAACTCCTATCTAAATTGTTACTTACAAACCCGTCACAGAATGATTATGAGCAATTTCTTCTACTTTTCTGACTGATTGAACATTTCAGCAAAAACAGTATAAGCCCACAGAACACTTGCTACATGGTTAGAAACGTTTTATAATATACTAGCCACAAGAGTACACTTGAATCTGGGGATGTAAAGCAAGTGGAGAAATGCTGAATGTGAATGATGGGATGGCAGGTAGTTCGACCTGCTGCTAAAACATGGCTCACTTATGTTTTTTCAGGTGTTTCCAAGAGCATGCACAATTAATTCAATAATAATTCAATGTTATCATCAAATGGCATCATGACCCTCATTCTGCCTTATCTACCTCTGCTTCAGTTAGTGATTTCTTACATTTTCCAGAAATGTACAATTTTCAAGAGAGTAGGAGGGCATTGTAAAAAAACAAAAAAAACAAAGTGAGAACACTAGCACTTCTTCCACAAAATATGCCTGAAAAAGAAACGGGTCTCTGCTTTTTCTAGCATCTAGTGACTGTGGCTAGAAAAGAAACTACTTTTCTTTAATTATGCAGAACTGAATCAACTAACACGCAGTGTTTAACTAGCTGAAATGGGAATAATATACTGGACAGAATCATACACGTTCTCTTTTGGAATGCGAGAAACAAACCACTAAAAATAACCAGAAATGCTGTGTACATGCAGAAACAGTGAATTATCTTCTTAACCACGCAGCACACATTTAGTCCGCATTCAAAAAAAAAAGCAGCGTGTGAAACATGAGTTGCGGGGGAAGAGTATGGTCATGAAAAATGTGTTTTGTTGTTCTCTGCTCAGTTGTGAGACCAAAATACGGTGATTTGCCCTTTTTGCCGAGCGAGCTGATGGAACAAAAGCACCAGGAGCCAATAACATAAAGCCGCTGACCTAAACACAGGGAGGCACCATAACTTCATCCCATGCTCCACTAGCTACGTCGTTCGACGCTGTTAGGGAAAAATTATGTTCCTTAATTAAACTGTCTCACTATAATCTATGTAATTCTCCGAAGAGTAGCGCTCGAGTTGAAGCAATGGAAGATAATGCACGTTTATGTAGCCTCTGTAATGAGCACATTCACTGTATCTAAATAATGTATAAAATAATAATAATAATGATACATGGGCTCTACATTGTGTTTTACTCCAAACCTGCACTATGCTGCTTAGTTACAACACTTCACACATAATCTCTAACATCAGGTTTATGGTACACTGTGAAGCACCAATTTGAACTTTTGAACGGGGAACGATGGGGTTTGAAGGCCCCGTTGGTGAACTGCATGCCTGCGGAGGGCAGTGAGAATCAACGGCAGCTGACAGGTTGCAGTCATGATTGGCAGAGTGCTGTAGTCATGAGGTCTGAGGGGTCAGCATGTGGGGAAATAACAGGAGAAGACACCAAAAGCAGTCAGAGGCAGACTTGACCATGCCCATGTCACTCTAATACTGTGCAGCAACTGTATCGAAGGATCAAGCCTCCCTGACGGTCATCTCGGGGGGGTAATTACTAAATACACCTTGGACAGATATGGATGATATGGTGCATTTGTAACTGATAGTGATGTGGAAGACTCTGCTGACACTGACAATCATGACATCAAAAGGTTAAAAATTATATAAGATTCAACGTTATAGCGAGAGTGGGACTGATTGTTTCTTAGATGTTTTTTTTCTGTGGAGCTTCATTTTTTTAAATAATGTTTTTGTACAGAAGGGTTTCATTGAAAGGAACCATTAGTTACCCTGTCATTGTGGTGAATTACTTAGTGTGGGTTTCCATGGCAAGTTAGTTCCCCATGATAGTCTTGTAATAGTGTGCAGTTGTACACTGACAACAAGACTAAAATTATTATTAAATGGAAGATAACTGAATACAAAACGAACCATTTTTTTGCAGTGGAAGTATTAAGATTGGCATCAAACCTCAAACATCAACAGTGTAGGTGACTCTTTGTTTCAGAGGAATGACACTGTGTGGCATCTGGTTGTGATAAAGGATTATATTGCTGTGATAAACAACATGATTACTAAGGCAGGCTAACAGACAGAAATCTGCCCAGGGATTAAATATATCCATACCCTGGAGCAGCAAAGATGATGCTTGGAGATAATAAATCATTTGTTACTGTAACTGTTACCAGAGGACAATGCTTTTACCCTGAGTCCTTACTAAGTGCTCTACCTGGACTGCAGTTTTTACAATAATGTAATAATCCTCAATATGGGCGATAAGATAAGATACTGGGAGAGAAAAAAGAGGTATTAGGCTACTCATGTAAACAATTGTTTGCAAAACAGCTGTGAGGCTACTGCGTATTTGATGCCAACTGACAATGTAAGCTAGCTAACATTCCTGTAGTTAAATCACAGCAAGGGGCATCCATGCTAAAGAAGGATCGCCAACTAGTTTGATAGCCAATTAATCGTCTTTCAAGCATAGACGACAAATAGCCTGTTCCCTAACTTAATTCCTGCCTCTCAATGTTGAGGATTAACGTCAGCTAGCTGCTTTTCTTTGTCTTAAACTGAATATCGTTCTATCTGCTGGTATCACCTCAGGCTTTTAGGAAATAGTGACGGGCATTTTTCACGTCCATCTGACAGTTTAGCAGGGCCAAACGACTAATCGAGGGAACAATCGGTAGAATAATCGATCACGTAAATGTTAGTATATTCTGGTGTCATACCGTTTAACAGTAACGTTAGTTACAGAGGAAAATGAGTTTGCGTTTGCAACAAAGACGAAGTGAAGACAAGTGGAGGAGGAAAGTGATAAGACTTATTGCTGTTAACAGTCTCCTATTGTGGAGGACTTTCACACCAGGTAAACAATACAAGCCTTCATTATTTAATTACTGGAGTTAACCAGATAACGCTGAGGGTCTGGATCATTCATCTCGGGGCAGATTAAAGAAACACACGAAAAAAGACGTTGGGCTTCTTATTGGAACGTAAACAGCCGTTTAGAACGTTATTCTACCGTTACTGCGTATTTGATTGCAACCGTTAAATTACCCTTTAAATAGTTAGCAACTGACAATGTAGGCTAGCTAGCGTCCCCGTAAATCACTGCAAAAGGTAAAACACCATTCAGGCTGAAGAAGACACCGTTATATTCTGCTGTCATAATGTTACACCGCACAGAGGGGAAAATATCTTGGCGTTCACAACAAAGACGAACCGACTCACCATAGTAAGAGGCGGGGATGGCCGTCTTTCTAGCCATGGCACTTAGTAGGACAGATGCAGCACCGACGTCTTGGTTTTGGAGACCGCATATGAGAGTCGAGGTGAACCGCGGTTGTTTTAATGCCTTTCAGCGGTCCCGTCGAGAAATAAACACAGGAACCCGGAGAGGTCTCGGGAGGTCGTGGAGGATGCTTCGGCCACGCAGCTGAGCGTCAGATCGTGTTTACAGCGCGACGTCATTAATTATTCCAAACGGTCTTAAAGGGGCCGACGTGCGCCGAGGCTGCTGCTGCTGCTGCTGCTGCTGCTGCTGCTGCTGAGTGTCGTGTTTCCCTTTGTTAGAATCCCGATTTAAAGCACAAACCCTGCACGTTTTTTGTGCAGTTTTGTCAGCTCACGTGAACTTGTGTAAGATTTGCATCAACGATGCTAGAGAGAAAGGGGGGGGGGGGGATTGGTACATCGCCCCTGTCCGCAAGGAGAGGGGTGATTTTCAAGTTGCTTTGTTTGGTTGATTAATAATACAGCCAAACACTGCGGGTTAGTATTTTTAGGTGGCAGGGAAAGCTCGATCAACACTGAGGCGTCCGGTGGAGAAACAGTGACCCCAGCTGGGTTTTCTGTGACATTGCAAATATTCGTCTCCACCTGCCCCTTCAATTTAAACCGCAGGATTAATGTCGGGTGCATATCTGTAGCCTACATGAAAAGGGTGGGGTTCAAGGCATAACACTCAGGTACAGTCAAGTCACTATGTATCTTTATTGTTAATCTCACAGGAAATCTTTAAAAAAAGATTTACCTGTCAGTTAACTCTGAAAAACTAACTAACTCTGATCTAACCTTATCACATTTGTCACTCAAGTCAAATTCATATGACTTGAGTTCACACATTTGGAAAAAAACACTTAATTAGAAGTAAAGGTCCTGCACACCCACACAGGCGTTCCCAGTTATTAATCTGATTAGTATGCTGCAATCACATAAAGTCACCGAACTTCAAGAACTAATAATAATGATGAAGCTGTAGCTTCTCCCATTCAAACAGGTGGAACAAAACTAACAGGAGGGCCAGAGAGATGTAAATCAAGCCCAGTATTTACACGTTCATGTGATCCTGAGAGGAGTCTTATTAGGCAAAAATAAGTGAAAACGTGTGTGTGTGTGTGTAGTTGATGGGTGTGTAGGGACTTTAAAGTACGGATACAGAAAATATAATATTACATAGATAGAGTGCATATGGGCCTTCTAAATCCATTATTATTTCAGGTGTGATCAATAAGCTGTTTCTAGTGGCAAAAATTCAAGAATACAGCCGTAACCTTTGTTGACCTAATGTTATGGCATATCACCATAGTGTACTTATTAAGCGAGGCTGTCTTTGAGCATATCAGCAAAGAAAGTACTCTATGTATCAAAATGCAGCTGCAGACTAGTACTTAGAGATAAGGAGTTACATTTGCTCATGTCTGGGTAGCCATACCACATCTTTAAATAATTGCCTGAGAGAAGGAGAATTGCACTCTCAGTCTGATACTTTGTTGAAGGCTGTCACTGCTCGCTCGCGAGTGTGATATTAAAATCCCTCAGAAGAACACTCTTTTGTTTGTGAGCTTTTATTACAGAAATTTCTGCCACGCAGTTACTTTATCATTATGGGTGAGCCAGGGTGCTCTAACTCCTACAAATACAGTTGTCTATTGTTATAATTTAAACAGTATATCACAGTTATGAGTTATAGTTTTGCAGGTAAAACATTTTTCTGCAAAGATATATTTTGCAGGGAAAAGTACAACTTTTTCTTTTCCCTTTTAAAACTGAGTAAAATTATTGAGTTCCAGAAAACAAAAATAGTCAAGAAGATATCTAAATTGTATACCACTTCAGTGTATGTTTTCCATATTTGCACTCTCACACAGACACACATGATTATGAGTTTTGAGAGTCCACTATAGTGACTATGACCAGAACGTGGCAGCAGAGACTTGAAATCATGTCCAAGATCTGCAGACTGACATTTTCGTGCAGTGTTAACAAAGTAAGATCAAGAAAGAAGCATGTTTGTATCTGTGACAGCTGCAGCCAAAGGGATTCAACCTGGATGTTGAATTGTACGCCGCCAAACATTATCCCTTTTTTATGACTCTGAATATCTAAAACGTTCATATTTCATGCATTTAATGTAAGATTCGATTAGAAATAGGGCATGCAATTTGTATTACACACTGGCATCTAATAAGTGTTGTTTTTCTTAGTGCTCTGTAGACAAAAGTAATAAGAGCTCAGGTTGCCAAAGGCCAGTCATTAAGAAGGGATTGATTTCCCTGGGACAGATCATATGTTGATGTGGCAGGATCACTGCCAGTAGCACACGGGGAGAATCAGAACCACATTATTACCAAGTGCAATTCAGTAAATGGAGAAGAATTTGTCTTAGTGACACATGTCTAAGACAGTGGTTTTCAAACTTTTGTGGCCTTTTGTGGTTTTCAAACTTTTAATGTTTTTATATGTGCAAATATACAAGAATTAGTAAGTTAAAAGAGAAAAGAGGTTGATAAAGTTGGGGAACTTGTTATCTATCTATGTAAGGTTTTTTAACATATACAGCATTCTATTACAAGGTCACGAAGTATCTGTTCATTGACAGCAGTGGGAAGGTTCACTAATTCTGCAAGGACTGAACAAGGACAATGACACATTTTATAGGTGAATTGTGTTCCCCTCTAAGAATATCTGCATTTTCCAGCGTTGCCAGCCCATCTGCTTCTCATTCAGTGAAAATGATGGATGCCAACAGCTTGCTAATTACATAATCGAGAGAGTGCCCAACAGATACAGTCACATCTTGTGCTGGTTTGGTTTGGTCTCCATTCTCTGAAACAAAATGTAATTTTTTTCTCTGCTGCATTTTTCCTTTCAGTTTGGATAGTGAGTGAGTTCTTTTAAATAATCATTTTCAGAAAAAGATGCTCTCTACACAATCACCCTTTTTCTTTTTCATTCAGCTGTTACAATCAACTCTGCTGACTGCTAAAGAACTAAAATCTCCCCAAGTCCAGATATAAAGGAAGTGATTCAGTAACACTGTACAGCATCGCTGCATAAATGAGCAACAGAGATACAGAGGACACTAGGTGATTGGAAGTCTTTTTCTTCTTCAATCAATTGGATAAACATCACAATTCAGAGAAACATCTATTGCACAGTGGGTAACAGGAAATTGCATCTGTGATTTGTAGCCGATGGGTCAATGATTTGTCTGTAAGCAGAGACAATTTGGAAAGAGAATGAAGATGTTTTATCTCTTGGGTCTGAAAATGTGGGACATAAAGGTTTCCTGCTTTTTTTTGCATGTTTTATCTCCTGATGCTCTCTTCTTGTGTCACAACCAAAGTGCACAGTGTTTGTCTGCTGGACTGGAGAATACAATAACATTTCACCACACCACACCGCCACCTCTCTTGCTTATATTAGCAGTCTGTTGACATACATAACATTATAATACATTTAATATATTCACAGTGTAAGAGTCATACAATGGTGTAATTGCTGTTGTTGAGGTATTTCTGCCCTGCCAACAGGGCAATCCTAGTGAAAACAATATATGATTATGTATCTTTTGCCTATTAAAGTGATAGAATTCACATCAGGATTCAGTGAAACATACTGCCTATTAGCTGCTTCAGTTGTCACTATTAATATTAACCTTTATTTTGCATTCCAAAACAAACTAAATCCAACTTCCATCGTCATTGAGCATCTGACAACATATATTGCACCCCTATTGTAGCACTTTAACATAAACAGCTTTGTAAGCTGGGAACATACTCATAGTCCCTTTACTTTTAGTCTTGGCTTAGTTTCTTTACAGACATCTACTCTTTAAGTCGGGGACATTATAATGAGCAAAACAAACTGCTTCTGGCACAGCAAACAGGTGCAAACCGAGCAGATTATTTCACACTTGTATTGTATTTGGCTCAGCATAGGCAGGAAGCCGTCTGGTGCCTCACTGGATAGGATGTTCGAGTTAATTAAAAAAGGTTTTGTTCCACAGACATTTGCCTTGCCCTTGTGTGTGTGTTGTGTGTGTGCTCCCCAGAGTTGTGTTTTGAGATGCATTTGAGGGACACCTCAGGGACACCTCTAATCAAACACACAGACTGCCAGCCACCTAATCCTCTGAATGCATAATGACGAGGTGCATTATGTGGCGCTGCTTCTCAGTGATACAGATAATTTGGTGATTAAAATTATTCTAAAAATTATTCTACTGATATTACCATATGGTGTCAAAGAAAACAATGAAGAGACAGCAAAATGGGAAAATGTGTGACAAAGTGTGAATGTTACATACTGCATATCTTTTGGAAATATTCAACATTCCTACAATGTTTCCAACAACATCATAGTTTTATATGAAGATGTATGGCCCCAAAACAAATCTGATCTAAACAGAGTGCAGTGAGTCGTTATTTTTCTATTATATTTCTGTTTTCATCAATATTTCAGCTATTCTACAAAACTCAGAATTCTTCAAGCTGGCTTTGACTGTAACAAGAGCGTAAAGAAATGACTATCTCCACTTTACCAACCTCACAGAGGTGTCCATTTATTTGTAGGACTAAGTTTAAAGTTGTATTGATCGCTGTCAAACCAACAAATGAGCTGAGTCTGTAATAGGTTCTATTTCAGAGCTGTTGTCTCAGCGTGGATCAGGAGATAACGGTTTCAATTGCTTCAAAGTCAAAATGAAAGACAAAACATTGAGCATAGTTGAACTCATCAACAACAATTACACTCACCTAGCTATCGGTCTGTTTAAAAAAAAGGCCACATAAAAATTAAGTTCTTAGTTTAACAATAAAATATTTTTTTTATGTTTCTGCGTTTTTCCAAATCAAATTATAATAGTTGAGTGTCATTTGTTTCTATGTTTTTATTTCACATAACTTCTAATGCACAGTATCATACATTGCACTGCATTGTAATATGTTGTGTTAGCTTTTACCACATCACATTTTATCAATCACTGTATCTGACTTTCAGATAGAAAGCTTGTTAATCTAAAAAGGCAATTTTTTTAAACTTGTGTAAATCTGGGCCAAAAACATGAAAGGGAAGACATGTTATTCCCTCTGTTGCTGTAGGCTACCCTGATTTTTATAACTGCATCTGGTCTGACCGCGATATTCTGTGTTTTACATGAATTACTTATCAATTACCACAAAGCCAACAGATACAGTATTTTTCAGTTTGTGAAGTGAGACTTGCTGAGGAATGACTGAAACAATATATTGAAAAGTGAACACACTGATGCCAGCTTATATAAAGGCTCATTTCCCTTTTCCCAGCTCCTCCTGACTAGATTGCTCATGGGAGAAGTTTGCCTTGGAGGCTTTCTACCAGAAAGCCTTTCTAACAGGAAGTCATCCCCTTTCCTCCAGCAGCCAATAGAATAGAAAAGGCTTCAGCCAATGACATGTGGTTTTCCCCATTTCACTTCACAAATCCCTCTCCTTACCAAAGATCCAGAGCATTGGTAAATAATACCCATTGGTTACTGTGTAGTTAAATTGCTATATCTGTTATCACTTAAGAGAAAGCAAAGTATTAAAGTTAACAAGTTAACATTGAAGTTAATCCCTTAACTTAGCAGTTGAAGGCAAATTTAGTTGAACGTTTTCAACGAATCTGCTGAATTAAAATGGCAGTTAGTAAGATGAAAAGTTATTGTAATATCCATTGTCTCTCTGTCAGAGCATGTACCACTTGTGGCAAATATCTACTTCCTGTCAGAAAGGCTGCATTTATCACTCCTTCTTGTCTGTACCTTGTCTAGATCTCAGGTTGTATATCAGTGTTATCTAGATGAAGCCTGTACTGAGAATTTTACCTTTGTGTTTTGTGTGATCTGTGCACCTGGGTCGTTGCTTGGTGCTTTACAATATTATTACCTACAAAAACCTCTTTCTGACTTTTCTTTCAGTCTTTCTGACTGAAATACAGTTGATATCAGATACAAGAATGAGCCTTCCTGACAAATATTATATTATTCATATTAGCAATGAATACTAGCCTTTCTAACAGAAATACAGTTTATTATTAGCAACTTCTCCCATTTTCGACTAGATTACAGCCTCCAGCAAATTTTGTCTCACATAAGGAGCTTTAGTTGCTCAGGTCACTGTGACAAATGACAACAATGATTTCCTGCCCTTAAATGAGAAGTTCCAAAATCTACTTGAATGACAAAAAATGGTGATGCACAATGCCAAGAATAGTTGTTAGTATTCTGAATTATCACTAACACCTTATGAAGAACTATAGCAATCATATCATAACTTTCATGGATGGAGTAAATCTACAAATAAGATAATATAAGGAAACTAATACAAATATCTTTTTCAATATCTGAAGCACATTTTTGAAATACTAACTCTTCAGAACACATGATGTTCAATTGTAACTGTGTATACTGTGCAGCACAAGACTTCGTCTCACCTACAAAAGGATGTCACTCACTAAAAACATTTAACTAATGTTGACCAGCCACTAAATTACTGCTACTTTTATCACTGTCTAACTCAATATATCATTAAGCACATTACAGTAACAAACATGGAAAATGGAAAATATACAAGGAAAACTTGGGTGATATTGTACAGTAAGGAAAATACCTGAATAAAATAAATAAATGTAATTCAGGAAGAATGGTAGAAATAAATGAAAAATAAAATGTAAAATCTACTTCTTTTCATCTACCTCACATCTGACAGCTGTGGTAAAACATAGGCAACATTCATTGCTGTCAGCAGAGACATATGGTCATGAGGATGATGAATAGAACACCTACCATCTCCATGAAGACTAGAAATCCTCAACTGAGTTGATCAATGGGGAGAAGGGTGGATAGAAACTCTGAAATGTATGAAACGTAAATGTTTGAAACCGTATGGTGTTTGGATAGACTAAGATTGTGGATGTAAGGCTTTACACAATAAGCAAAATTTTTAGCACATCTGAGAACAATACATTTCATTAGAGAAACCGTCCATTTCCATCACTTTGAATGCATCACATTTGATTTGTAATTTGAATAACTGATTCTACATGAGAGCAATGATAGAATACATTCACTGTTATGAGAAAATGAACTATTTCAGTTTTCATGTCATTTGATAATTGTGTCGAGAAAAAAACTGTAAAAGAATATTATAGTGAATTGATATGGCTAGATGCATTGATACACACACGTCTAATGAAATATACATTTAAGAACCACGGAGTCCCCTTAATAATGAATAGGAGTATTAGTGCGTGTTGCACATTATCATAATGTTATGTGTGTAAATACATCTAATGAACCCCCAGTGAACCCTGAAACTGAGGTAAACAGGGAACCCGGGTTGTTTAGGACCACGAGGAGCGCAGAGTTGAGTGAGGGCGTCCATGTAGAGGAGAGCATGGTGAAAGAGTAGTGGAGCGTCTGCGCGCTGATCCCAGTGAAGCTGCCGCTGAAGTGTTGCATGCTGAGGAGTCCCGACGCTCTGTGTGTGTGTGTGTGTGTGTGAGAGAGAGAGCTTTGGCCCCGATAGGATGAAGTCTCGATCTGCGGCTGGAAACGAGGAGAAATGAAGATGAAGATAAGAGTGGTAATTATAAATGAAACCCGCAGGAAACATCACTGTAATGTACCTTTTGTGGGGGGGCTTTAGTGTTTTTGTTGCTTAGAAGTGAGTTGCTGACCGTGTGGCATTATCTACTTTGACCTAATTGCACTCTGTGGAATCTTATTTTCATCTTTTACAGTAGCCATAGCTCAAATGCATGGTATTATTATGATTATAATAATCATATAGGAGCGAACCCGTCTACACATTGTGATTATCTATAAGCTATATCTGGGGGGTGGAGGGATTAATTATGAAACATTTTTGACTTCAGCAATGCTCTTTTTGCACCGCTCTTTAAAACACGTTGCCCCGTTGACAGCGCATTTGAGTGGCACAGCTGACATTTCATTCCTTGTAAGTAAAGATCAGCTGTTATTATTGTGTTCTGTTTTGAAAGCTGGCATTTAATTAGCAGTGACTCAGATTTCTTGATCAAATCCGTAGCTCTCATCCTGAAGCTTATTTTATAAACCAAGACCTCTGGCTCCATGTTGTTTTTACGGTCTTTTTAAACCGGGCCCATGTCTTTCATGTGTCTCCTCAGTGCCAAGGTGTTAGTGGCATCATCATCGTCACCATGGTTACCAGTTTCACGTTGGTGTACCACAGCAGCTCAGGCGACATATCATCTTCCAGGTCGTCGTCATTATCATCGTCCCGCCGTTCAGATGGTCCTGTTCCATCCACGGAAAAGCCAGAGAGGCCACGGAGACTCCAAACACCGTCACTTGACGGGTACACAGGTGTCATGGATCATAAGGTAAATATGCACCATCTGTGCACTGGGAGACGATCGGGCTGTCTGCGCAATTTCATAGACAATGATGATGTTGCGACTTGTTCTTCCTTTAAAACACTACATTATTTATGTTTTTCCATGCCCAAACCTAATAATAGGCTATAATGTCTAATTCACGTAACAGCTACTAAGGTGGCCAGAATGAAGAAGTAGATCTGTATGAACATTTCTTTATAACATGGCCTATGTTCTTATATTTGCATGCCAGCTTGTTTTCTTCAAAAAATAACAAACATCTCCAACACTACACCAGAGACATAGGTTAAACCTCAGCCTGGTTGTGTGTCCCAACAAAAACAATGGCAGTGTTTGGAACAAGGGACCAGGTTCTTCCTGTTAGTGCATTAGGTGCCTGCAAGGAGAGGGGGGTGGGAACAGGAGGAATAGCATTACTGGCAGGTTTAGGAACATGACAGTAGTGCCTTTACTCTCCTGCCATTGTACAAAAAGGAATTTGACTTCCCTCAGCGCATTTTGACATATTTGTGTGTGACATATTTGAGACGTATGTGTCAAGTACCTAGTCCTCGAAAATAACAGTGATTACTGTGGCCATTTTGTACATATGTAATTCGAACTGCACCTAATCTGTATTCTGCTGACATCCAGGTATAACAGAGAGACTAGCATGTGAATGTAGAGTTCAGATATGCACTGAAAATGGCTTTTTGAAGCATCGGGTGCTGACCTGGTTTCAGGGAGACCTGAAAAATCATCTTCTGTGTGTTTGACTTGTGTACTACATTATGTCCTTATCCAGCCTAATACATGCATATTTGTTTCTAAATCTCATTTGTTTTTAAAGCAGTGTTTTTTTAAGCAATTTCAGTAAAGTTATCTAAATGTTGTAATTAAAATTGTGAAATGTCAGACTACAATAGGAGTTTATTACAGTTTTATTGCTCCCTGTAAGGCTATATCAGTTAATCGCTTAAACATTGAACTCAAAAGCAGAACTTGCTGTGGTAATACCATCTCTAAATCCTCTCCGTAATTTAGTCCATTTCTTAATTCATAATTAATGTGTCCACCATGAAATATTTAGCAACAAAAGCACTTAAAACAGGATGGATTCTTACTAGAATGGCTACTCAAGACATCACTGCTGCAATCTTTTCGTCTTATAAGCACCACAGTCCGTGTTATTGTAATGCAGAGGCCTATCATTTAGACCCAGCGCGGCGCTACAGACAGCTCATTCAGATAAATAGATCATTCAGACAGCGTCGTGTCTCCCACCAGTGAGAAAGATACGCAGCGAGGCACAGCAGAGTGGAAAGGACATTGCGTTGCTCAGGCAGCGCTGGGCAGGAGGGGATTTGGAGGGAAAAAAGTGTAGGTTACATTTCACCTTTTAGTGATTAATCAGTGACATGACAGGGTCAGAGAGATGTTTGATCCGGCAGAGGCTTCCTGGACTCATCTCAGTTTCGTCTCATCTCCTCTGAGATGTTGTAACCCTCATCAGATCCCTTTACAGTTAATTAAACTGAGACATTCATCTACACATTTGTAAGAGAAATCAGAGGCAACTGCTTCAATTTGGACTTTTTGCCAGTGTAAGCACTTGATTATTTCCAGACCGTCCACCTCATCCTGGCTGATGGCTGATTTATGGTGGGTCCACACTGGAATGACTAACCAGTGCAGACCTGCTGTAGGATCTGTGGAGTGGGTGGATCAGCCAGTACTGCTCCTTGCATGGTCATCAAGGTCTGCTGCTGCTGGAGGGAATCTTGGCTTTGACACAAGCACACACGAACACACACACAAGGTTACACACACATTCACACAGCACTGCTGCATGCATGCAGAGAACCCCATGCAAATGGCCAGACACCTTGTTAAAATTGTATGCCCTCATCATGAGGAGAGCTCTGTCTAATGTGCCTGCTAGACAGTGTTTATGGTCCGTAATAACTTATGTGCATAACTTGGGCTGTGATTTCACAAAGGTAGGTGGTGGTCTGTGGTAGCTTCGCTCATTTATGTCTCACCTAAGAGGTTGCAAAGCACCCAGCACACATTAATCACTAAGACAGTGCCGCTTCATGTAGCTGAGGCTTAAAGGCTAGACATTTGGCTTTTCCTTCAGTCCTTTCAGTGCTTAATGGTGAAATGAAAACATGCAGCGTTAAAACCCACAAATCTATATTCTGTGAGATCAGATTTCAAAGTTGGAGTGCACATTCATGTGTGCTATTTTGAGCAACTGACTAGGAGTGTCAGTGTTCATTATGTCTGCCTTCTGCAATGTCTGCAGGTTTTTGTGAGATGTACTCCTCTAGTATGTATTTCTATTATTTGACAAGCTACAGTAATTAGAGTTGGAGAGTTGAATAGACTATTTCAAATACACACATCCACAAGCGCACATTTGAGTTTGAACACCTAAATAGACAGCCGCTCCATTCTTCTTCGTTCTGCTTCTTCTCTTCCTCTCTGATGTTTTGCCGATTCTAGTTAAAGAGACGTTGACCTTTGAAGAACTGTCAGCAGAATCCATCTACATTGGCCTTTATTCGCTCTAATCACAAAGCTTGTGTGAGAGCATGGATGTGGATTGTGTGCCTGTGCCAATTCATGATGTACCTGCTTATTATGGGTAATACCTTTCTGTGCTCTGACAGCCTTTAATGCAGTCAGCCTTGGAGAAATCGGTGTCTGTAGAAAGTTAGTTTTTATGCTAAATATTCTATCGACACTGACCCCTTTCTAATGTACAACTTAAGCTGTCTTATATATAGATGTTAATGCACAGCTTACTTAATGGATGAATTCTCAGGATATTCAAATTTAGGTGTCAACCTCAGAGTGATGTTACACAGCCCAATTTATAGTCATGCTGTAGCCAGGCATATACCTTAAGGCCCCATTTACACCTGGTATTAACATCTGTATCTGGATATGCTATGTGGATAATGAAATCCAATCCATGAGTCTCTGTATTTACACCTGGTATTAAAATGCGCTCTCGTCATCTCGATTGTGCCCACATTGTGATGAGATCTCACGTGCTGCCAACGAGGCTACGTCTATTGAGATGCAGCCATCCCCTTCTCTCTGTCTGAGGTTGAATGGATGAAGAAGAAGACAGGCGGCTTAATTATCTTGCCTTTATTCCCTCAAATTGAGAACAGAGCAACTTTAGGATTGCAGCTTGAATTTGTGTCACCAGGAGGAGCCTAATGAGATGTCAACTGTCAGGAGGATTTTGGTGTAGATAATTGGTCCCTGAGAAAAGAAAGCAGCGCTCATCTTTAAACCCTCACACCACACAACAGGTGCCACTTAATCCACCTCTGCTCTCCTAATTCTGTGCACCTTAGAAAGTTGCTGTTATCATAATGCTCAACATCGAAATAAGTTCTGACACTTTAAGCAAATACAGCTGAGTCTTCATGTTTGCCCACCACTGCTCATACCAGAGGTTGTTTGGCATTGATAAGTTTGGAGATATGCTATATATTTCGTACTGTCAATAAATCCCATAAAAAGAGCAAAACCATCAATCAATCCACCTTAAAAAAACTATATGTGCAGCCTAATATAGCATTATTCCTCAAGCCACAGACCTCTGTTGATGTCCAACAACAAATAACAGTGTGCCACACCGTAGTTTATTTGGAGTCAATCTCATACATGCATCAACCTTTCAGAGATGAATACTCAGTAACACACCAAACCTGCAACTGAAAATAGTTCCTGACACTATGTACTCCTGTTTGCAAAAGAATATTGTGCCTACCTGTTTTTTTTAGAAAGGATTTAGCCTTTTAAAAACATGGAAGTTTATTTTTGTGACATATTTCTAAATATGTCACATATACATACTAAATCTATTTCTGGTAGCACAACATAGGCTTGGGGAAGAGAACCACAGACAAGGTGGAGATGTTAGAAAGTACTGAGATTCACTCAATATCCAATTTAAAATCAATAGTTAGCTATAGTGAGCAGGACATTGAGATGTAGGACACTAATAAATCATCACCTCAAATTAGGGCCACTAATTGTGTATGATGCTTAAAATTTAGGCATAAAATAAGCATAAATATAGACACAAAACAGCTTTGTGTTATATGCCATGGATGCTACTTTCAATGGCAATTTTTTGAGGGCACCATATCGTGCATCAATTTTGCTCTCAGAATTCTGACACTCAATAAATATAATACAAATTTTGTGATCCATGGTTAACAATGAAAAAGGTCCTTTTTCTTATTTACTATGACTCCTATCTCACCTCTGCTTTGCCAAGTGTTTATTCTTGTAGGGTTGTACTCTTCCTTTCTTAAACTGAAAGGGCAAGGCGAGTGGATTGGAGGCACATTGGAAGCTCGGGTGTAATATTATACAGACTGACTGATGCGGTTTGCTCTTAAAACAGTTATGATCCTGAGCTCCCCTGGAAAGTGTATCATACTGATGAGTCTGGAGTCAGTGTATGGGTGGTAATTGATTGGGACTGGAACCAGAGCCACACTCCTAACTGCTGCTGCTTCTTCTTCTGCTGCTGCTCTGAATTCTGCACCTCTCTCTCTCTCTTTTAATCTCTCTCTTAATTGTGATCTTCCAAGTTATATACAAAAGAAGTAGGGCTGGATGAGTTTATTGGATGTCAGCAGAAGTGAGTAGAGTAAGGGCAGATTCTGAGGGATATGGGTGAGGTGATGAGTCAACAGAGGGTGAAGAACTGCTGGAAGATGCCATCTCTGCCGAAGATGTGACAGAAAGTAATGGTTCAGCAGGTGCGTATGGTAATGAGGAGAGGTTGCCCAGTGCCGATGAAGATGTGGGTGGCTCAACACTTGTGGCATCTGGGGTGCAGAACCTTAGTGGTGTCGTCTGGACTTGGACTGTTGAGTTCTGCCCCGTCCTCCTTAATTATAGACGTTTGTAATTATAATAAGGCTTCCCCATCAGTAAAAATCTACTATAATTTCCAAACATAAGACTCGTTCATTTATTAATTCATTCAGCAGTCCGTGGGTTGCATCTTTAGTGGCCTGCCATCTGAAATATTCTCCATCTGATTCTGAGAGCCCCTCTCAATGTGATACATGGCCTATAAGTGGCTATTTCCCAGCATCATCAAGCTGTCAAAAGCCCGGGGAGCTGGCACTGGAGCTCCAGCATCACTGTCAAAGACACTTTTATTATTTCATAGGCACTTTAAACTACAACACTGGCCATGCAACCTTCAATTGCTTTTTTACTAGTTTGACACATTCTCTGATGTGACTGAAATGATTAAAAGTTCCTTGGGAATAATTGTTTAGACAGGGTTGAGGGGAAAATGTACTCTATCGGTTTTATGTAGAAGCAGAAACAGCTAGAAGGACAGGCAGGGAGAGTGTGTTCGTGCAGTGAAGCGTGTATTTTGCTCCAGCCTACCTGTTGAAGAGGAAGGGGTCTGTGTACAGAGTGCAAACACCCTCCATGAAGAAATGCTGTTTCGAGAAAGGTGTTGGTGAATGGAAATACCTATTTCTCAATGCATAGAGATGTCTGTGTGTGTATGTGTGTGTGTGTGTAGAAGGGATTACAATTGGCTTTGGATCGAGACCCTTTTAGACAGTTGTAGAGTCTTGCCAGAGAAACGTGATTGCATTACACACCTGGTGCCACACTGAACTCTGCACAAACACCACCCACACATCCCCACCTACACACACACACACACACACTTGGAAATCATTTAGTGTGGGGTCACAGAGATAGTGGCAGAGTACTATAAATATAGCAGTGGAAGCAGCACAGCATGTGACTCTGGTAATATCACCTGTATGCATGCACACACACACGCACATATACAGACGAACACACACACAGACGAACACACACATTCCCACCTCAGAACCTGATGGAGTGTGAAGCTCAGAGCACAGTTCAGAATGCCAATGTAGCTCTCTATTAAGGATGGGAATAATTCATGTGAAGAGTCTCTGGGCTTTTGCTGTCGGATCATTCAATCCGAGCTTGCCTTTTTCAACTTTGAAAACCTGGTTGGGCACAACAACATGACTACCTGGTCTATATGAAGCAAACCAATAAAACAGCCTTACAATACATACTACCTTTACAAAGCCTATGTACATAATGATCTTCTGAGTGAAGTGGAGTTTGTATGCTCTGACCATTACTGTACATGCATCCCTTGTTTTAGGAAGGAAGCAATGCTCTGAGGCGTTTGGAGGTGTTTGACTGAATAAATGTGTGGACAGTGTATTAATGGTTTTCCCAAAAAATCAAACTCCAGCACAGAATAGCCTCTGCTCTACTGTAAACCATGATAATCTGCACAGAATTTGAATAATAGGATACTTGACAGAACAGGCCATCCACAGTCAAGCTATTTGATTCTGTGCCAATTAAACTTTATTTAACCGGCATAACCTATTCAGTTGCCATTGTGTGTGTACATTAACCTGTGAATATAAATCTAAAAAGTCTGGAATTCAAATTTGTGTTTTATCAGAGATGCTTTATATTAAGCTTGTGAGAAGTGCCCTTATCATGGCTGTTGTGTCAATGTGCTGATGTACAGACTGTGCTGAACTCTTTTAGGTTGCAAATGAACCTGTTGCCGTCAAGGTCAAGTCTTACTTGCAGAGATCCTTGGTTTGACCTTGGTTTCATTGTCTGTTGCAATTAATCTTTTTGCTACTTTATAGCCACGCTAGTGGTGCTGCTCTATGCATGGCAGTGTCAGTCTTTCAGATTTTGGCGATTCCCATGTCTTTTTCTCCAGAAACTGACGCTGACATTCATGGTTTTGAGTTCATGGTTTTCATGGGGTTCCATGACATAAATGTTAATACATAAATTAGAACTTTAGCGATCCCTTGATTTTTTCCTTTAGTACAATTAGCAAATCAAAAATTTTAATGTGTCCAGTACTTTGGTTTATTATCAAATATCTGGGAAACTAAGATTCCCATGAGCTTCATGCTGCACTTTGTGTTTACTACTAATAAGCAAATGTTTGCATGCTAACACAATTAACTAAAATGATGAACATAGTAAACATTCCTGCTAAACATCAGTTTGTTGGCACTGTCATTGCAAGCATGTTAGTATGTAGATTTGATGTTACTTTCACATTTTATTGACTCTGAGTATATGTCATGTACTAAAGTCTTTGTAATAACTCTATAGGACTATACTCTGGATTAAATATAATATTTTCTAAATTAAACTAGAATTATTTGTGACCTTTAACCTTTGAACTCTACAGCCACTGAAGATGCACTGCAGGACTTGTGCCCTGGTGACCAGCTCTGGCCAGCTAACTGGGAGCAAGAGAGGTGAAGAAATTGACGACTCTGAGTGTGTGATCCGTATGAATGACGCTCCCAGTTTAGGCTATCAACAGGATGTCGGCAGACGCACAAGCCTGCGTGTCATAGCTCATTCCAGCCTGCAGAGGGTGCTGCGGAGCCGACAGGAGCTGCTCAACAGGAGCCAAGACACAGTGTTCATCTTCTGGGGACCCAGCAGCTGCATGAGACGGGATGGAAAAGGCCACGTTTACAACAACCTCAGGCTGTTAAATCAGCTACTGCCCAAACTTAAAGTCTACATCATTTCTCGGACCAAAATGCTGAAGTTTGACGAACTATTTAAAAAGGAAACAGGAATTGATAGGTAAATGTTCTTTGTGAGGTTTATTTTGGAATGACCTAACTGAGACAAACAGCAAATCTGTGTGCGAAAAGATATGTAAAAAACAAGAGAGGGGCAAACACAAAAAAATATCTTCAGCTTATGACTTGTTCACAAAAGAAAACGTTAGAGCTTTAAACACATTGTTAATAGGATTTAGATTAAAACTTGTCTGTTACCTCTGAAAGGATTTAAAGGGATTTGATTCATGCCAAGTTCATTGCTGTCTTACTAATGCCAGGCTTTGGGAGAATATTGCAAAGTATTTTTTTATGTAGAGCTAAAATGTAGTAAGACATTTCCAGAAGTCAACATCAGAAAGAAAACTCAAATTGTATTTTATTTCAGTGTAATTTGGAGTCATTACAAGCAGAAAACAATATGGTGAGTAGCAATAAATCAATATCTTAAAAACTAGGGCCTCAAATAAGACAGACAGAACACATAAATAAAACCTGCATGACACATAATAATGTTTTCTAGTATCTGACCTTCTTTCATTAAGCAGTGATAATGGAGAGTGGCTGGATGTCGAGTCCTAACAGACTCTGCCTGCCCTCATCCTGCAGCTCGGCTTGGCAGCATCAGGATCATTATGCAAGGAAGTGCCACAGCTGCCAAGTGGCTTTTGCCTTAGAAACCTAATATATTTACACTATATTTTAGTGAGTATGGATTTACTAAAAATGGGCATCTTCTCTTGTCTTCCAGGAAGAGTTCCAACTCCTGGCTGAGTACCGGCTGGTTCACCATGGCCATAGCCCTGGAGCTGTGTGACAGGATCAACGTGTACGGCATGGTGCCACCTGATTTCTGCAGGTAGGATCAGATTATTATTTTTTATTCCAAAGAATAAGGTGCAATTTTTATTTAACTTTACACACTCGCTTAACTCTACAAATGATAAATACCAAGAAGTGCTACTGGTAAACCCAACAAATACTTTTGTATTTGCTTAGCCAGCCAGTAATTTTATACCAAAGGTGAGAGGTGATAAGAAGAAATTGTGTTTCCTTGTTTAAAGCAGAGGGAGACTGCAGAGTCTGGTGATAAATCGTGTGACACCTTTCACTTACGCATACTTGATACATTGGTAAAATATAAATATTTATTATAGCAGCTTTAACTTTATTATTCCCAAAGGGAAATTTGTCTTCCAGCCAGGCAAAAATAGACACAAAAGTCGAGTCGCATTTAGCATGTTTTTAAGAAGAGTCAGTTTTATTGTCCCACAATGCAACTCTGTAAGTGAAAGCTTAGAGTTCATGTATGGTAATGTTTTGGAGTCAATGAAAGCCTCTTTTTATATATTTTTCTGTCTTTATGTTTGACATTGAAATGCACAAAAATACAAAAACCTTTAATGGCCTTTGAAAAATTCATTCATTCATTGGAAGGCATCGTAAGTTTTAATTAAGTTAAAAATTATAATCTTACCTTGCTAATTATTATAATCAACCTTCAAAGCAACTCATATACTAATTCTTAACAAATGGCAACAAAGCAAGACTTTTTTATTTCACATATTTCTTTTAAAATACCACTATATTTACTCACATACATACAGAACATGGTACACCAGAAAAACAACCAACCAAATAATATTAAATCATATAGTGGCTAATTACAAAATAATACTATAAACGTTTTGACATATTTATTTGAAAGAAACCAAAGTTTTAACATCATGCACAAGCACTTTTGAACAGTGACTCTCTGCAACATCCTGCTTCATCTGTTAAATTATACATCCAAGACACCATCGAAATTCCTCATCCACGGGACAAACATTTTCAGGTTGTCACTTCCTGTTTGAGCAAGTGGGGCAAATAGTGCATGCAGCGGATGGGGTGCTCTCTTCTGTTGCAGCTCTACTTTGTGATTTACTGACAACATGGGTGCGTTTCTTCATACAAATATTTTCTATTACATCTTTAATGATGTCTTCAACTTGTAATGACAATATAACTGTTACTCCCTGCAGTGACAATGTGTCTTTTATTGACAAGTAGTCAGAATGATTTTCAGCACCAGCAGAAAACATTCGTCTTGACATGTTGCCATAAAAATAAAAGATTTCCCTGAATAGGTTCAAGGTACAGCTGTTCAATATGCCTGTGGAACATTCAAGTTCACTGGAAATAGGAGAGTACTGGCTAATGTTGTTCTCTCATTAATCTACAAGGGCACAAAGGACAGTTTGGCACATTTGGATATTCACAGAGAAATTCACTTCAGACTGAAGTGACTCTCGTGTGGTTGAGTCTTCCACTGAGCTTGGTGTGACCGTGATCATCAGAGGAATAAGATGTTGCATATAGAACACATCAGTGAGCTTCTGAACTTCCTGTTTTTCTTTGTTCCTGTCACCATTTTCTTCCCCGCTGTTACATGCTCCCTCTCCCCTCTCCCCCACCCTCATCATAATTATCCACACTCTATTTCCACATCCCTACCTCACACTTTGACTTTCATGCTTTTACATGCTTTACTCCTCTTTCTTCTCTCTCCTCGTTTCCTGTGTAGATCCTCCTCCCATCTCTCTGTGCCGTATCATTACTACGAGCCCTCGGGGCCCAACGAGTGCTCCATGTATCTCTCCCACGAGAGGAGCCGACGAGGAAGCCACCACCGCTTCATCACGGAGAAGACGGTGTTTGCAAACTGGGCTCGAACCCTCAACATCCACTTTTACCAGCCAGACTGGAAGCCCGCTGCTGTCATCGCCAGCATGAACAGCTCGTACACTCCAGTTCCAGCTGGATCCTGAGATTCACTCCAGCGACGATCCCCCTAAGTACGGTATATGTGTTTGGACAGTTTCCACCATGCAAATTCCCTCTGCTGCTGATATGAATGCACGAGACAGCAGTAGGATGGAACAAGCTGCTGTTGTGGCTGTTAGCCTACCGCCTAAGCATCTTGGCAGAATGGGATCATTGCATAATAGCAGCACAAAGCCTCAACAATGTTTTGGAAGTGTAACTATAATAGGATGAATTTCACACTTGAAACAAAGCCATAGAGGTTGGTGACAGCCCTGTCTGTATGCTGTTTGTATCATGGTAAAATGTTGCAAACAAACCCCATTAAATCCAAGAAAATTGAGCAAGTGATTACTCAAAGCAGTAACGTTCAGGATAGAAACACATTTGGCAACTTTAGTGTAGTAATTTTAATCTGATTTCATTGTGTATACTTGAAATGCATTTAAAATCACATGTAAATACAATAAATAATACCTAGACTCAATTCATATTAAGGGGCATGTTAATGAGATATTATTTTGTTCTCTTTCTCTGCAACAGATGGCCCCTCAGAAAAACCCATGTGTCTGATACTCTAGGCCATGATATGTCCTGTTATTACAGCCAAATGTCAGAACAAGCCCTCAAAGGCATCCCCCCCTGACTACAGAGCCAGCCAGCCACTGTAGCACTGATACAAATGATTACATCAAAGTGTCCCGAGCAGCCTCTTCAATCCTGACCCACAGGCTTCTGCCTCAGCCTCTTTGGCATATGGAGGGGAGCTGGTTGTTAGCAAGAGATTATACTGCGCTATCCAACCGTATCTCCAGGGTGAGGAGAGCAAGACTATTGCAGAATTCAAGATTTGCCGTCCTGCAGAGGGGACTGAAAAAATCACATTGACTGCTGCCTGTTCCTATGTTCATTCAGATTTTACCACGAGCGTCTGGACTCAGGTGGAATCTTAATGTTGTAATGCTCTCAGGTGCTCTGAGAACAGCCTAGGCAGTGCTGGGGTGTCATGCTAAGTGCACTGGTTGCTCCTGAGAATTGCACTGTGTGCTCTGCACACCAATTACTGGCCCTTCAGGTAGAAAGGTTGTATTTTAAAGGCTTTAAAGCACAAGCTGGCTGCAAATAAGCCTGACGTAAATGTATTCTCGAGGCGACATCATTACTTCCATTGACCTTGGAAATCTGAGGAAACAAATAATGATACTGAGGTATTTGGAGCCAGAAGGGTGTTACAGGCATCAGGAATAAATCTCATCCTAATCCCTAAATTCTTAATTTCCATTTCTTATGTTTCCAGTCTCATGTGAGTCTAATACTTCTATACATCCATGTGTGTTTGGCCGTGACATGTCTGTAAATAGAGCAGGACTCTCTCTAAACTCACACTTTCACTTCCTCAGCAGCAATTTTGATGTGACACATATAACATACCTGCTGATGATAAGCTCAGTGTTGTAAACCCGAGTCACATATCTGCCCTGTTCATAATAGCAGGCTGTACAGGAATTATGGAGCCTTGCCAGCAAGCCTGCAAAAACAACATCATCATGTGGAGCTGTTTTAAAGGTAACAATTCGTGACTGGGCTCTCTCTGATTCAGAACATGTCACCAAGTAACCTCAAACTTTTACAAAGTCAAGTCTTTTGGTATAGCCAGAATCCAATGAAACAAATGGTTAAACTGAACCTTTTTTAATTTGCTGACTGGGAGTTATGAGGGTGCACTGACACCTGGTGGCCTCATGTGGTTTAGCTTTTTTTTTTGAAGCTCCACAACCAAAAACCATTCATCACAAATCTGTCTTTTATAAATTTGTTATATATGATAGAAGTATATAATACGTTAGAGGTGTGGAATAAAATCCACGTGTGACCCTAACCACCTTTGGTCCACAGTTATGACTCTAACCTTCTCTCTCTTTACGAGATATCATTTGTTTAGCTATTCATCATGAGACACTTATCTGACAAATCTGTTTGATTTGCTGTGTCTGTGTCAAAGGACATGTGAGAATCTTGTGTACCAGCCTGTTATCTGTATAAATACAAGGTGACCAGATGCTTCTTCACCCTTCTTGACTGTGACACCATTTGAGTGTACATCAGTGGGTCCTTTCTGAATAAAGCTTAATAAATGCTCAAAAGACTTTGGTGATTGAGAGACTCTTTATTTTCAGATTTCCATCACAAACTTGTGTTAGAAGTGGTAATTGCTTATCTGAGTTTGTCCAGACTCTGTGCGGAAGGTGACCGATCATCCTGAAGTTTGACTTCAGTCTCAACCTCCCTGCAAAACAGGGTGGACACAGAGGACCCGACACCCGACGCTGGTCGTCTCAGTGCTGCGATCCAAAAACAACGGAGCAGCTGCTTAATAATGTGTAAAACTGTGTACAAGTAAAAGGGAAATCACATTGAAAAAGATTTCTGGCTTTCTGAAAAAACTCCACTCCATTACAGTGGCAATATCATGTCTTTTAATGCTTGCAACGATTTACTATTTAAACACCGCAGTTAGATGTAAATGTATAGCTGAAGTGATTTTCTCTTTATTTGCCAGCTTTACCAGATTGACATGTTACTTGATTCATGGGCAGCAGTTTCCTCAGATCGAGAGCATGCACCCCCCTTGTATCTTGGTACATTAGTTGCATTGCTCTTGTAGCACCACAGCTATAGTATGTGTGAGAGCATAAGAGGAAAAATATGGTGACAAGGAAATGGTTTATTTTGTATTTTAACTTCAACTTTTGTCCTCATGGTTATAGCAACATTTATTTGGCAGTTGATATGGAAGAGGTACAGGGAATGCCCAAGTTAAAATCAAAAATGGCACATGGTGATACATGATGCATCTCAAACAAGGCACCCCAGGAGGACTGAAGGAACTGCACAAGACTGTAAGACGATTTAGATCGAATCACCTTAAACCCAGCAGATAGAGACACAATAGCAAATAATTTCTTCCTTAAGTCTGGTATCAAAGAGCTGCTTTTTTGGCAACATGCTGTTCAGGTTTGCATCTGCATCCGCAGAACTGTCAGATCGCTTTTAACTGTTCATTTATGAGTTGAGGTAAGAGATAAAATATGCCTCCACTCTCTTTAGTCCTGGGCAACAGTGTAAGGTGTTGCTTCTCACTACAGAAGTATGTCTCATGATGGAGCAGCATCTGAGGTTTTTCTCACTAAACCTGATTGTCCTGATGGCTTAATGTTCAAGCTCTTTGCAGAAAACTGAGTCATTATGTGCAGTGTTCTGTTTCCACTTGTGGTTGCTGACCCTTATCACACCTGGCACCATAAAGCCAAAATTTCAATTTTTGCAAAAGCAAATTTTACTTTCATTAATGACCAATTCTTGTATGTGAAATTCTGTACACCTTGTGATACAAAACAAGTCAGACAATAAAGTGTAGCTAATCGAATCGAAATCAAATCAAAAACAACAAATACCAAATTACCTTCCCATCAGCCTCAACTAAACATGTAATTAGCTAATGTTAGCATGCTAAAATGCAAAAGTAAGACACTAATGTAAGCACTGACCCTGTGAGCATGTTATCGTGTTGATGTGATCATTTAGCTCAAGGCGATGCTGAGCATCACAGAACAGCTAGCATGAGACTCAGTCTTGTTAACACAGGTGTCTTGTCCTTCTGAAAAATGACTTAATATCAACAACAGGATAATAAAAGAAAGGATTATTAATGCAACAATAGAATAAGATAACTGATGGAATAACCCTGACTTGATATTGCTGAGTTGAGTTGAGATACCAGCAATGAGACATAAATCAATCCAATACCAGCACCTGTGAGATGCACTCTGATCCCCTCGTTAAACCTGTAATAGTGATGTGTCGCTCATGAGCATATTGTTTACTGTAATACTATTTTGATGTGAACTAGTAGGAATGAGGTGTCTTGAGATAGTAAGTTATTAATCGACCGTTTGCGCAACCAATAATAATGCATTTAATTTTTCTTGGACTGAAATGATTTTTTTTAAATAAAAAGAATAGTTATTTTCACTGAACAAGGTTTAAGAAACTAATGAATCACCACTAACCTGTAATATATTTTTTCCACCACAAATCCCTGCCTGCCTCAATCACAACACAATTGATGTCACCACAAACTTCAGCTTTGCTGCCCAGCAGTCTCTGTGGGACTATTAGTTAATTACACACCCAATTACAATTGCTCTCTTTCTCTAGTTTCCATGATGTCTGTTTTGATGTGAGTTTGTCTTCTGGGAGGCCAGGATCTGACAGCTTTTCTCTTATTCTCAGTTGTTACTGTCAGATAATTCAGTTGCTTCCAAGTGTAATGACCTTTTAGGATTAAATTCGTGTTGTCTCTGAACACGAGGGATATGTGAGATGTGTTCTGAAACTGCTGAAGATATTTTTCTCTGGACTGACCACTTTCAGCAGTTGTCCCGTCTAGGCTTGATAAACACATTTTGCTACTCCCTCCCCTGACACCAAATCTTCTCCATTAACAGCTGGGAAATCGTTTGGTCAGGGTGACAGACATTCAGTGACAGACAGTGGAAAGAAATGATGGGAGATAATAGATGAGCAAGAACAGAGGAAGAGTACTTTTGTTACCTGTGAAACCCGTGTTTTTGTGATTAGGTGGCAACGTGAAGGAGGAAGCGACAGTGCTGCTGACAAAAAAGCCTGCATTATGGGTTATTTTCCCATCTCGCTCTATCTCACCAGGCTCCGTCTGAACCCCACTGAGGTAGTCAGTCTATTACAGCAGCCACATTTGATGCAGCCAACAAAAGAATGTGATTGCACTCCCATGCCTGTGCTTGCCTCCCATTGTAACCAGCTGCTCCACTGCCGGTCATTACAGCATACAGCAGATACTGTATGACACCACACTTGAAGGTGTAATGTCACCTCGGAGATGCTTTCATCAGGAGTCACCTTTTTGGATAATTAGTGACCATTTGGCCACACGACAAAGCTTCATGACAAAGAAGAAGGATTTATTACCACAGTGAGAGGACGAGACATTCTGTTTGTACAGTGACAACAGACACAGCAGCAACTCAATTACGGTCTTATCATTATCATCACAAAAATCAATTCAGTGTGAATAAAAAAGAAAATTATGTTTTTGGACCTCCCTGGACTCTTTTTGTAGCTGTGTAGAATTCATTAAAAGACACATTTTACATGTAACATGCTGGATCATCTCCAGGGGAATTTATACTGTTTATAGTCAGTCTCATGCCATAAACAAATAAATAAAATATGTAATAAATAAAAATTACATATAAAACAAAATTGTGGAGGTGATTAGGTTCACCAAGACACATTTTGGCTATGTATGCTATTTTTCTTTGTTTCCACATGTTGTCACTTAATCTTAGCTGCAGTTTTGACTGTAGATTGACCCTCATCCTGACTTCCTTCACTCTTCTTTCCACTTAGCTGTAATTGCTGAAAGAAAGAGCAATGGAGAGTGAAGAAGACATCTGACACTACTTCTCCTGAACAAGGAATTGCAAAGGAAATTGAGATTTGGAAAAGGGAAATAAGTCAGCATTTCTTCCAAACTTCAGGCATGATTAATCATAAATCTTTCTTTGTGCAAAATAACTTCGGCCATCTCATTGCACAGATTAATTATGTTTTGTCAAAAGAGAGAATCTCCAGAATTAAATAGAGTGAGATTATAGTTTAGAGATGATGAATATTAATGTTGAGCTTTCTGTATGTGTCACAGGTCCAATAGTGTGAAGGAGGAAGGGATATTGAGGCACCAAAGACATGCAAGTTTGGACAATTTGGTACTTCTGCATAGTTGTCACTGTTCTGTAAAAAACATGTAACTCCAAAATGACAGGGTGGAAAAATGTGTGGAATAAAAAAGACAAAATCTCTGGTTCTGCTGCTTCAATATTAATCATTTATTTGTTCAATGCTAAATATGTGCAGTCTTTTGACAGCAATATCTGCATGCTGGGATGGACCAAAGCCCCCAGTGATTAAAACCACCAACTTCAAGAAGGATGCACTGAATGGTCCACTCCATTAATCACATGACAAGCCACAGAAGATGTCTTTTGGAACCAATACTCACTCAAGAATGAAGCTCACGTCAGCTTCCATTTGTTCTGTAATCACCACTCATCACTATATTCAAGGGTAAACTTTTAAGCAGCCCATTCTGGTTCTGCCACAGAATGACATGTACTCCTCTCTAATGTGTCGGAAATTGCCAGCTCTTACAAAAGCTGACCGTTTGCTCTTGGTTGGGTCGGGCTCAATAGGGAACTCTATTTTGGAGCACTTTGCTTTTCTTTCATGTGACTTTTATTGTATTGAATTTGAAGCTGCCTCTAGTCTGTCAGTCCATGTCGGCTTTCTTACCCAGGTCTTCCTGGAAAACAAGATTGCTGATTTCACCGGGGCAGCGGGGTTAAGTAGCCTGTTAAAAAAACAGTTTAAAATAACATAAATTATTATACACAGTATGTGACATTTTCATCATCAATGGCCAAATGATTCCTTCTAATGGAAGACAGACATGGCTGTATACCCTGTGTGATTATTCAGTATAAACAGTAGTCTTTGTAACACATATCTATTGATCTCCACAGGGCAACTTCCACATCACAGTTTACATTGAGAGCTATTTCTTCATCATTCAGAAGTCCGAAAAACGAAAAGCAGACAAAATCGATGACAAGGTCCTGCATAAGACCTGCTGGACACCTCTAATCTTGTAGAAGAAGAAGAAGAAATCAATACTATAAACAACAACACATGGATTGGAAAACCAACATCTCTTTCTAAAGTGAAGCCTGTCCCTGGTTGGATTTAAAGGCTGGCACAACAGGTGACTACTTGGAATGAAAGGATATTGCTTTGAACCACAGAGCAGCAAGTCCAAGAAACAGGATATGTTGTTCTCTTGCTGGTAAAATGTGGCTCAGATAGCGTTGCATTGTTAGATCATCTGGACTGGAAAACCTATTTACTTGGTTTGGTTACATTTTAATATCAAAATTAAAACCTTAGTAGTGAAGATGAATTAATGTTGAAGTTGCTTAGAACTGACAGTGTATAATCTTTGTTAACACTGTTTTTCTATTTTTAAAGATTCCCGCAAAAGGAAATATCCAGTAGGGGATAAACACATAAATGATAGGAAATGAAGCCTGCACTTCCAGCACATCATGGGAAGTTAAGTTGATGACAAGTGGTTGCTGCAATGCAGAGACATGCAGCAGGGTAATCCAACAACAGGAAATGAGTCAAAAGTAAACTCAGGGTGAATATTGGTTTTTGATTTGTCATTTTGGAGCGCCTCCAAGAATAAGATACATTGATACATTTCACATGATCCACAGACACATAGCCTACTTTAAAGTGGGACAGTCATGCGTAATTACAAGAAACCGGGCATGCGTATTTTGGCAACAGTTTATCAGTACAGTTATTTTCGTTTTAAAGGCTAGCCAGTCTCGACACAAAACAACAAAGCAGACATATGCTGATTTTTTTTGCAGTATGCGACAAACGTGTACAGCCTCCAAGGTGGGTTGGAAGTGATACCTCGCAGATTGAAACTCGTCCGCCTTCACTGACTTGGCACCAGCGGAGCGCAGACAGAACAAGTTGCACACGTCGCTGTCTCGACAGGGATTTCGAGGAGATCAGTTTATGGACTTAGCATTGGTCCGTAGCATTTACTGCCGGGCTGGTATAACGTTATGACTTTAATTTTATTGATCAAATACCTAAAAAAGAGTGAAGAGGTTGTTGACTTATGGCGGGTTTTGTGAGAAAAGACCGAACCTGAGGTAAGGAACTGTGTTACATTCTGACCTGTCCGACCATTAACAAAAGTTATTAGTTTGTAAGAATGTGGTCATATTTTTCATATTAATTAGTTGGATGCTCCAAAATAATTCCTGGATATGTGGATGTAAAATATGCATTATTATTGCTAAAATATTTACCGTATTACTTTGCAAATTAAGTTGACCCATAGTCACACCCAAAACTGCATGTAAGCTGTATAGTAAAATGTAAAACACTTATATTAGCTGAGCATCTCTTCCAAGTCAGTGAAACTATGGGTTCTGGTTGAACATCAAGTTTAGCTCTCACCAAACTAAATGTATAAAAGCTATTTTTATTTTTTTTATTCCAAATATTTTGTTACAAATGAATCATACATCACATCTACCTGTTATCCTCTACTCCAGATTTAATTTCCAGCATGTCAACCAATGGGAGCTCAGAGACAGGTTGCAGGTCAGAGGTCAGACCAAGCAACAACACCTGCAGTGAGAAGGAACTGTCTGTCACCGCCTCTGCCATCTCCATGACCGTGGGCATCTTCTCCAACAGCCTCGCCCTCTTCATCCTCGTCAGATCCTACAACCGCATCCGGATCAAGTCCAAGGCGTCCTTCCTGCTGTTTGCCAGCAGCCTGGTGGTCACAGACCTGCTGGGTCACCTCATCAATGGCTCCCTGGTGCTTTTTGTCTACAGCTCCAACCAGAAATGGGAGACGTTTGACCCTCACCGCATCGTGTGCACCGTCTTCGGCACGTGCATGGTGTTCTTTGGCCTGAGCCCCTTGTTCCTGGGGAGTGCCATGGCGGTGGAGCGCTGCATTGGAGTGACCAGGCCTATCTTCCACTCCACAGGATTGGCTTCCCACCACATGAAAAGGCTGCTGGGGCTCACCTGGCTGCTGGCTGCCCTGGTGGCTGTGCTGCCTGTGCTGCTGGGGAGACCCTACAAGGTTCAGAGCTCCAGGAGCTGGTGCTTCTTCCATATGGAGGAACCCAAAGACTGGCTGGATGTGCTCCTGCCTCTGGTTTTCTCTATGATGGGGCTGCTGGCCCTGCTTCTCTCCATTGTGTGCAATACTCTGACAAGCTGCGCTCTGCTGCAGGCCAGACTGCGCCGCAAGCATCACTGCAGAGGCACGTCCTACCACATAGAGATGATCTGCCAGCTGCTAGCTATCATGTTGGTGTCCTGCGTGTGCTGGGGCCCATTACTGGTAAGAATTTCTCCTCAGTAGACCTTTAACTCTGTGATAGGACTTATGTAGGTGTAGGTGTTGGAACTCTGTATTAATCCAGGTTTATATTAATTGATATATATGAAGTGATTTATATTAATTTGTCTCAATGTGTTAGCAAATATCTATCTATCATTACATTTATATTCCCAAATACATAACTTTTCTGAACTCCAAACCACATCTCATATTTCCAAAGTGTTTGTTATGGATTTTGAATATTGGAAAGCACACAGTGACTTTCAGAGACAGTGAAATGGGTTTTGAAATGAGACAGAAACCTGGCAGGTTTAATTATCCAAGATGTGTGATGAAAAGATGACCAAAAAAAGTAGTTTTTAAGATTTCTGAACTGCTGCTCTTGATTTTCAATCTGTCCATCCCATTTCCTGTTCAGGTCATACTGTTTACTGTATGGCCTTTTCTCCTCAGAGCTCTGGAGCACACCTACACACACTCCTTCAAAACACCTTCTCTCTCCTTTTTGAACAAGACTTGCATTTCAAGCTCTGAAAATGTCTTTACGTTTGCAGCAAACACGTCACAGCACATAAAGAGGGGCTTGAGAAACACTATTTCTCAAAACATCTGAATAAACAGCTTGGCTGCTGTGAGTAAACCTTGCCGTGGGTGTGACCCATTACTTAATTTCTTATGATGAAAGTCCAATGAAAGCAAACTTTTGTGTGTTTGCTGAAAAAACATGATCAAGAGAGATTGAAGTGGCATTTTAAAACAAGCAAACGCTGTGACGTCTGTGTTTTTGGATCGTAGCTAAACGTGAAACAGTCTCCTTTCCCACCACTTTAATCCGTAACGATTTATTTAAGAGTTTATATTCATTATAAAAATGCTTCTGTATTGAATCATTGTACATTTGTGGAAAATAATGAATGTGCCACTCATGAGAAGACGCCTAGTGATAGACGCCTTCAGTCTTCAAAAGATAAGTTGGAAAACATAATTGCTGCTTTACAGACTCTTTTGTGCAACATTAAATATAAATTATTATTCCAGTAAAGCATTTGCATATCTTAGAAAAACACTGAGTGCAATGAAGGGATGCTTTCAATCAGCCAGTGAAAAAGTGCAATATTTTTTAAATAAAAAATGAGTTATGTTAAATAATAGGCCTACAGTTCTGTTTATTTATATATATTAAGGTTTATTGGAGGATTTGCCCACAAACTGCAATCACATACTGCCTCTCCATAAACACTTTTAATGAACCAGTTATTATTGTAGCTGCGAAATGTCACTTTCCATTATTTTATGACCTCTCCACCAGATCTGTGTCATCATACTGAGCACCAGAGCCAACGACGAGCCTGCATCTTTCAGTCTCCTGATGGTGGTACGTATGGCCACATGGAACCAGATCCTGGACCCCTGGGTCTACATCCTGCTGAGGAAGGCTGTTCTGAAGAAAATCTTCATGTTGTTCCACAGCTTCTGGGACCCAAAGTCTCATAACCGACATCGCTGGCAGCGCAGTATGCTCCGCAGCTCGATGGAGACCAGCAACTCGGGTGCTGGCCCGTCTGACTGCCACTGCCTCGGTAGATTGCCTGTGCCAGACACTGCGATCAAATACATCACCTGAACCCCGGTCTCTGTGTGAAAAATAGAGAAGACGCTGTGACTGAGAACTTTGTTGTTATTGTACCCATCGCAAGACCTATTTGGAATCTAGATAAACTAGACTACTGTTATAAAGTTGTTTTTCATGCTTTCTTCAGAGTTGTGATGATCACCATGAACTGGCAGTATTCAACTGTGTAATGTGGGGTTCACTTTGTGTTCTCCACTTTCAGCTATGTTTTACGCATCAGTGACAAAATCTGTCTAAAATGTTTACAGTGCTCAGAAAATATTACAGCCACAGTTAGGTTGGTTAAGTCATGCCTTTATTTTGCTTTTTCTATTGGAAAAGTTTTGGTCTTTGTTCTTCATGCTGCTAAAATGTCCATATGACAGCTCCAGCTGGTGCCCTTAACCTCATCTAAGGATTTTTACTGAATGTGTTTGATTCTCTTTCATATTCTGTTGTTGCTGGTACTGGCAGTAGCCCTGACATGTGAATGTTATATGGTGATATGGATTCATGATTGTGATCTAATCAGTCAGCTAATACAGGCTACATTTCACTGGATTATAATGTCAACAGATGATTAATACAGTTTATATGTTCAAAATAATGTAAGATTACTAAGCTCATCTTCCGTTTTGATCCATTCTACAGAAATATCTATCTATGTCTATAAATATAATATAATATCTATCTTGGCTTTTTGACGCAAGCTAGAACATAATGCTTTCTTTTAGTAGAAGATCATGCTCCGTTGTTTCAAAGCATTTTCTTTGACGTAGAGAAATCTGACAGAACAGGGCCAGTCGCTCAGTGTGCTTGCAAGTAATTACTGTAAATATAATTGTTCTGCACAAGTGCATTAGTAGCATTTCATCTTTCTCTCTCATGAAATCCTTTCAATTTCTTTTGGCTGAACTGTGTAATAAAGGTGAAAATTGAAAAACAAAAAATGATGTAGCAAAGAATAATCTTGTTCCATCATAATAATTCAGGGTAATGTGTGTTGGGGGGGGGGCTATTCTCCTCTTAAAACACGTTTTCTCTTTGTGGAGTCTGGAGTATGGCACTGTGATAATGATAGACTATTTTATTGTTCATTTATAATCAGTTATAATGATTTAATTCCAATCAGTTATATTAATTAAAATGAGTCAACCATGGTGAGTTGTAGTGTAATAGGCAGACGCAGAAACACAGCCCCTCACAGGCCCCTTTCAAGTCTACAAGAGCTAAATGTTCCACCCTTTAGGGGGGAGTAGCGTTTGTTTGTGTAATTTATAAAGTGTCCTCTGGGTGGCAGCACGAGGCACAAATCCCTCCAGCTGATCGGAAACGACGAAGAAGAGCGATCCGTATGGTATGTGACGTAATCTCTTCCTCATAACCTCCATCTTTCAGTACCGCAAGCCTCAGTGGATATTTGAGCAGGTTTGGTGTGATAAATGTTGATTTGTGTGCCATGTGCGGTGTCTGTGGAGTGCGTGGTTGTTGGCGCGTGGTCGGAGCAGAGCTGTCGGGCTTGACGGAGCAGTGACACGCTGTGTGTTCAGCCTGTAGGCCCTGTGTTGTCTTTTCATCTGCAGCTGCTAACCCCCCCCCCCCCCACACACACACACACACACACACACACAACCACACACACAACCACACACACAGACAGACAGCAGACTGTTGACAAGTTGGAGCTAGTCCGAGTTATTATTGCATCCAATGTGTCTCTTTATAATTGTTTGGGTAAAGCGTGTCTTTTGTTATTGTATTTTTAATCAGCTACATCTTTGGGAACTCTTTCTGTCTCCTGGTTAGCTCATACTGTTGTTCCAGCTAATGTTGCAGCTCACAGTCGACAGGGAAAGCAAACTGCATGCTAGTCGTTTAGCTAGTCACACGTAACATTTATTTGTTTTCGACAATGTCTACAATTTGCTTACATTGTAGGCGACAACATGAATCAAGAAAAATTGGCTAAACTTCAAGCCCAGGTCCGGATAGGAGGAAAGGTAAGTTGACACACAGGAAGTGGTCTATTGTTTTGATATGAGAGGTGCAATGTTAAGTGATGTAATGTGCTCCTTTTCAGTATGCCAAATAAAGTATGCTAACCCAAAACCTACAACACATACATAAAAAGGTTATTTGTTCCACTTGTTTTTATTTACCAGTCAAGTTTTACAGGGGGTTAATGACATTTACTAGAATTCATTGTTGGATTTGGTCTGTTAGGATGGATGTCTGAGAATGTGCCTTACTTTCAGATGATTAGAGCTTTATAATCAAATTATGCAGAGTTAAAACAATCAATTGATTATTTGATTGGCTGATCAACAAACAATTATTCTGCAACTATTTGGATAATCCATTAATAATTTCAGTCATTTTTCAAGCAAAAACACCAAATATTTTCTGCTTCCAGCGTCTCAAATAAAAGGACTGGCTGTTTTTCTCTATTTTTTATATTGCAAATGAATCTCAAGCAATTTTGAAGATGTCATGTTGGGCTCTAGGAAATTGTTATTGTTATGTTTATTCTATTTTATGCAACATTTTGAGATTAAACAATTATTCAAGAAAATAATTGAACTGATAATACACTATGTGCATGCCCAATTCAAAGGATAAATCAGTCTTAGAGATTAATAACTTTCCTATTTATGACCCACATTGAGTCATTACTCCGCCTTGCAACAGAAAATCGAAACAGCTGTAGAATTTAACAAAAAAACATTTGACATAAACTGCAGGTGTCAACTCACCTTGAACGCTGCAGTAGAGCTCGACCAATAAATCTGCTGGGCAAAATACATCCGCTTATAGTAGCTTGTCACTGAAATTTTGCTATCGCCCAGCCAATAACAACAAATTGCGATACAGAAATGCCAAAGATATGTTTATGGTAGTTTGGAAACAGAGACACCATCAACCAGAGACTATTGACAAGTTTATTTTTTCATCTGCAAAATGCCTCGATCACGTATCTTGGTCACAACTCACAACTAAGAAACACATTTAAGGGATCTGTTATAACACTGTATTATGTATGTACGTAACTCTCAAATATCTATATCGGCCTCAAAAGTCTGTGCTGCTTTAGACTGAAGTGCTGTATTTGAACCGAATCACATGGGGAATTGTTTGATTGATTTGAAATCCTGTAATACACCAAGATTTTCCAACAAACGCTTAGGGCCCCTGTTGCCTTTTTTCCCCTCCTAATGCCATCACTCTTGTAAGCCATAGCTAGCTTCAAGTCGCTGTCATTTAGGAGTCTTATGTCTACTTTGGTTTTAGGGATCTGCACGCAGGAAGAAGAAGGTGGTACACAGAACTGCAACAGCTGATGACAAAAAGCTTCAGAGTTCACTAAAGAAGTTAGCTGTCAACAATATTGCTGGAATTGAGGAGGTAAACTGGCCTGCATCTTCTGTATAAGGAAACCCTGAGTGTTTATACTATTGTGTTAATTTAATCTGATGTGAGCTTGAATTGGCATACATTTACTCAGCATAGACTTCAGCATTTAGCCATAACCGTAAAAACTGAGTGGTTTTCTCTTCTCAGGTGAACATGATCAAGGATGACGGGACTGTAATCCACTTCAACAACCCCAAAGTTCAGGCCTCTCTGTCCGCCAACACCTTCGCCATCACGGGCCACGCGGAGAACAAGCAGCTGACGGAGATGCTTCCCGGCATCCTCAGTCAGCTGGGAGCAGACAGCCTCAGCAGCCTGCGCAAACTGGCAGAACAGTTCCCTCGGCAAGGTGGGTGTGCCTGGACCTCGTATACATGTGACAGTTCACAATCTCTCTTAAAGAGGAGGGTGAGGAGTTCTGTCAACAACAACATAGGGTGTGTTATAGTTGTGTAATGACACTTGATTTAAACCTGCACTAATACAACAAACTAATATTTGTTGGTGACTTCAAAAGGTGAGCGGTGACTGATGAAAACAGTTCATTATTTTTGCATGCAGCATTATCATGTTTACCAGCAGACTTATCCTTCAAGAAAATATATATATCTGGTTACAATCATGTAATTACGCCAAAGCTATAATGTGTTTATATAATTTTTATTTGTACATTTCATCTCAGCTCTCGACAGCAAGGCTCCAAAGGCAGAGGACATTGAGGAAGAGGATGATGATGTTCCAGGTTTGGACCATTTGTTGTATAAAAGATATATATAAAAGATATAAAAGTGACTTTTACTTTAACGTAAAGAACATCCACCCTGTAGAAGTGATATTTTGTCATCTGCGATTTTTGGGGGGGTTAAAAATTCAGCGGAGAGCATTTGATCTAATTTTGGAGAGTAGTAGAATAAATGCAGTATCATGCACAACTGTTTCCTTCCAACGTTATAATTCACAATGTGGTGTTGTTCTGCAGATCTGGTGGAGAACTTCGATGAAGCGTCAAAGAACGAGGCAAACTGACGCACATGAAGCTCGTGTGCACACGGACTGGACCGCAGTGAGGCGAGAAACCTTCCCTGGTGTTTTTAAGTCTAGTCATCAAGACGCATCAGACACTATCCCCACAAACCAGAGACTTTTCTATTTTACAATGGCCCGTGGATGTCCGAGTCAGACTGACTTGTGCACTTATAATAAAATACTCCCATCTGGTAAACTTTAAACCCCTTCACCACATTGTCAGTCATGGTCAGGAGTACAGTGGTCATTAAAGCTAGTCTTAAGACTTTTTGTTTATGAAACAAAATAAAGGTGATGAACATGTTTTAGATGGTGCTGTGGTCATTGACACGATACTGTAACTATGCAGTTCTGCAGGGAAATGATCCACTAATTCAAAATCAACCTGTGATATTTCCTTCAGCATGACAGGCTGCGCGTGCAGGCGGGCTTTTCACATGTGGCATCGCGGCACCGTTGTGTTGGCCTGCGCGCTGTCCTGCGGGCTGTGCAGACCGCAAACTGGGGAGGGACATTTCTGCACACCTCTTGAGTTTCTTCAAAGAGCCGCAGAGAGACACGGGGGAGGAGGGAGATCACAGAGAGGGGGGTAAAGAGGCGAAACCATCCCATCATCCGGCTTGTGAGCAAGGCGCTGCTGCTTGAATCCGGTTTCCTCGGCACTCAGATGTGAAAGGATAAAATGCTGAAGTTCTTCTCAGCGCGGGATGACGAGAACGAAAGCCTTTTGGGAGCAATAACTGAGGGTAAGACGCGTTGATCGCGACGGGGTGGGGATGCGGTGCTCCCCATTCATTGCTCGTGCGGTGTGATGATACTGCGCTTCTGTGTTTGTCACGGAAAACCGCTGATACAGCATTTGGCTGCGCGCATAGTCCGCATCTGAAAAGCGCGTGTGTGTGTGTGTGTGTGTGTGTTGCGCACATTCCCCTGTGAAGACGGTAGCTCTGACAGTCGCGCTGTCCGCAGACTCCTCAAATGCATCAGTAAACATCTCCTCAGTGAAGTGTCCTGCTTGCTGTGATGTAACGGGATGCGGGGTGAGTGTCGCATTGCCGCCGGCCTCGGTGCCTGCGAGCAGATTAAACCTTTGCACGTGTGCCGAATACGTCACAGTCCCGGGAAACGATCGCCCCGGTCGGCCGGATCTGTGCAGCCCTGGCGCCGCCGCCGCCGCTCCGGGGAATCTTAACTGTGCAGCCCGCAGCAGGAACCACAGGGCCCCTCCTTTCTTTTTTACGTTTTTTGTGAAGGAGCTGCAATGCAGTTTAATCTGGAAAGTTCATTCTTTTACCTGTTTTTAATCAGACCAGACCCTGTTCATAAAATATTAGACACTTTGCATGTGTGTGCCACACAACGTAGGTTATCCTACAGCGCAGCAAAATAGTAAAAACTGAACAGCTATTCATGAATCACTGTGTTGCAGCTCAATGAAACACCTGCTATAGACGCATTAACTCCATTTGCAGTGGGGGTTGGAAATTACAGTATGGCTAATGGTTATTACGTGACAATCATGTGAAGGAAGTACTAATTGGATGTAATCAGAGAACGTTTTGCTTTTGTGTAAAATCTCTTGTTGAGTTTATAAGTTATTTCAGAATCAAATGGCTTATTTGACGACTATGTTCAGAGTGAAACTCACAGTCCCAGTAGGCTCAGCTGAATATGATCTGAAGATGCAGGGAAAAAAACTTGGATCCAAACTCAGATGTGCAAACCATTTTATTACCATTTGTTAATTTGCCTTTGGTTTACCACCAAAGTCACAAAACAAATGGGCAAATACACAGAAACCCGTAAAGGCTTTCACCTGCGAAACAATAAATAATCCCATCTGTAAATCCTCGGTAATAAGTGGGAACTCAATACGAGGTGTTCAGAGCCAATTATACACAGAACCACTATTGAACTTTTTGGCCTTTGGGGAACCAGCAGCTCTGTGGTACACCCAAATGCCTGAACATGTACTATTGTTTTTTACATAAATACTTAGTCCACAGCAAACCTTCTTTCTTCCTTTTATCTTAATTAACCATGTAATGTGTTCCGTGTTCAGCTCAGATGCACCTCTCAAGGACAACTGAGTGCTAATGCTGCCTTTAGAGATGATTGAAAGCTATGAGATATGTTCAGGGTCATGAAATAAATGATCTCATTCCGTTAAATGGCTACTTAGCACATGTGAACACAGCTTTTCCACCTAACGAGTCATTATTAATGAGCACGCATGCATAGTGTGTGTAAGTGTGGGCTTGACAGAAAAAGAGATGGAGACATTGAGTGTTGATGATATCATCATGCTCCTCCTCGAAACAGATGAAGGAGAACATTCGTCTCTTCAGAATGCCAAGCACCACTGGCTGAACAGGCCCTGCCTGCTGGTGCTCAAAGATGGGGATGTGTCAAAACCCGGACTGGGTTGTGGACAAATAAGAGCAGAATCTCCATCTAAGACCTTCTCAGACACGTCAGTCAGAAGCAGCTTTGGGCCATGTGAGCAGAAACCATCGGATCATCCTGCCAAAACTCCGTCACCCTCCCAGCTGGAGGAAGGCAACTGTACTGTGACCGCCATCTCCACATGGGGTGAGAGTTGTTTCGGGGAGTCTTCCAGCCCCCTGGTGCTGAGTCCTGCCGAGGCTGCATGGCCAGAAGAGGAGGAGGAGGAGGAGCCGGCAAAGGAGAAGAAGCCCCAGGCTCTCCCATTAAAGGAGGACTCTGTGGTTGAGGAGAAGGAGCTGGAGGAGAGCAGGCTGGAGCAGCAAGAGCAGTCCTGCAGCTCAGAGGCGACTGCAGCATCCTCTACTCTCTCACATGAGGAGGCATGTGGCAGGGAGTCAAGGGAGCTCCAGAGCCAGTTTAAGATGGTCAGATCTAGTGTAGGAGATGAGACAGGCAGCAGCAAGGCCCAGGCATCCAGTGTGGAGGGAGCAATGGGGGACTGTGCAGCTTCCCCTGTGGATCCTGACAATGAGTCCCAGCTGAGCCCCGTTGGTATTCTGTCCAAGGATCGAGGCACTGTCCTCGGGGAGGTAGCTCCAGTGTGGATCCCTGATGCTCAGGCGCAGGTCTGCATGAAGTGTGGGATCAAGTTTACGTTTACTAAGAGGAGGCATCACTGCCGTGCTTGTGGGAGGGTGAGTAAAAATAAAATACATGTACACTACCGTTCAAAAGTTTGGGGTCACCCAAACAATTTTGTGTTTTCCATGAAAAGTCACACTTATTCACCACCATACGTTGTGAAATGAATAGAAAATAGAGTCAAG
>JAVQJL010097812.1:0-26866 GCA_036024295.1 Nannoperca obscura
TCACACACACACACACACACACACACACACACACACACACACACACACACACACACACACACACACACACACACACACACAGAATGGCAGCCATCCCAGACACACTTCCAGTGCCATGCAGGGCCACACAGGAGTACAATTACCCAAGGTTCTCTTGTCTTCTGGCTGGCATCTAGTCAACAAGCCCCCAGAATGAACACACACACAAACAACACAGGCAATGAAATGCCATGGAGTATGAGAATACATGAGTGAGGGAAGGCAGGAGAGCAGCGTACCAATTAATGTTTCCTAATATATATGTATTGGAAAGAGTATTCAGAATCTATACAGCCTATTTAAATAAGTCACTGTTCATATAGTGTTGCTAATGCATTTGTTGACGTGCACCACAATCTGAAAGTAACATCGTCCAGTGCTCATGAAACATTTTCAACAGGGTTTTAATGTCCGCTGCTGACAGAAAAAAAAAACTCACAACATTGGAATTACAAGGAAACCTGCAGGAAGTAGAAAAAACTGTTATTCTACTGTAGTCATTAATCAAACTGAAGCGTTTTGGTTGTTATACAAGAAGACAACTCTGATGGGAGGTGGTCCTTCACAGCTGTGATGCCCAACCTCATCGTTTCCTCAGTCCTTCAAATATAACGTGTGTTCATTAGAGCCGGATGATGTTTAAACATTATTGTTGATAATCATATGGTGTTATCTTTTACAAAAATTACAAGAATAATTCATTGTAATTTAAACATAACATCATACTGTCTGAAATGAGGTGTTGGACATCAATATGATTATTTTACTTTGCCATCTGGTGACATACAGCAGTCTGATATAATAATATTATTTCAACCACATGGAACAGCCCTTATCTAAACTGTAAAACAGGACACAGTATATTAAGTCCTCTGTTCACACACTTTATATTTGAGTTGACATTCCTTCTTCTCAATCTCAAGTTTTAAAAAACTTTGAACTCTTTGCTCTTTCAGTATATGAACAATCAATAGGATCTCAGTGAAATACTGTGTATGTGTGTGCATTACTAGTTATGCTTTACTGTGCATGGTGCTATATAGTTATTCTGTTCAATACCAGATGACTGTATTGATCTCCTAAGGAGCAATTTAGCAGGGTGTTATTAGACGCACAAAAGCGCAAAATGAGCAATAACACACAGTGGTTGTGGAGAGCTAATATCTGTCATTCTGCCCATAGGTCTATTATTGTAAACGCTGTGTGAGTGTGTGTGTCTCGGTCAAGTGGTGCAGAAATAAAGATCTTTTATTCTCTCTCACTCCTGCTCCTTGGTCTGTTATGTCTCTCTGTCCAGTCATATGTGTGTGTGTGTGTGTTTGTGTGTGTGTGTGTGCCAACAACCAAACAGCTGGCCACGTGTCACTATGGGGTGAAGAGATTCCTTGCAGCTGGCAACAATCTCAGCGTACTGGCTACAGGGATATGTGCGATTGACTGTGTGTACGTATGTGTAAATACAGTTTGTGAGCATGTGCATTTGTATTGTATTCAAGAGTTTGCGTGTGTGTGTGTGTGTGTGTGTGTGTGTGTTTGTCTGCATGACACAAAAGTTGAAGAGCATTCCAATCAGTGCTGTCAGTTAATGTCATCCCCACTGTCCTGGCTGACAGAGAGCGAGACGGGGTCAGCGATGAAGGGGATGGAAGCAGCTGAGACTGTGACAAACACTGCACAAAGTGCGCGTGTGTGTCTTTGTGACTATCTTACCATGAAAAGAAAAAAATCCCAAACATGACAAAAGAGATGATCATGTTTGGCATCAGATCAAATCTAGATGTTATTGGGGGGTGGTGCACTTTATATTTACTGTTATGCTGGGGTTTTGCTCCATACAAGAAGACATATACAGTATATTCTGGTGCCTAGAACTTTGTATAACATTAACTAATTTGCAAACTTTATTCAACTTTTATTATCTAAAAATAAATGACACCGGCAAATCTCTCTTCCTTGCACATAAATAAATGTTTTGACATTAAAAGATAAGCACTTTATTTTAATCACATTTAGGATTTTACATTTGTCTTTTATTATTCAAGCAAGTCAAAGCAAATTAAAATAACACCCTGCACTTTACAAATTGCTTATTCAGTCCAATTTTCAGTCCAATTTAAGAACCAAAACAACTATGTCTTACCTGGATGATGAGATTCATCTACATTGATATTAAGTGTGTAAGAAAAATGTAAATGGTCCTAAAACTGTCAGGAAAGAACACAAATATAGAAAACAATATAGAAATATATATTGTTAAATGTGGTCAAATGTGGAGAGCACATTTAGAGAGCAAAGGTGGTGTAAAATTACACATCATGTCTAAATCTTTCATCAAGACTGTTTTGCAGATTTTACCTTGAGGGAAATGTTGACTTGGTACGCAAAATGCTTACAAGATGCTGAACAAAATGATTACAAGTTTCCCTGACTATTCAAAAGAACAGCCATGCAAAAATCAAATGGTGAAAGGAAAAAATCTTCGTCCTAAATGTCATGAAAATGTTGCCTTGGTGTTGCATGAGGTAACATTACAAAGTTTCTGCCTTAAAACTTGCAGAGTTGAATTTGGTTAAAAAGTTTATCACCGTGACATGATGAAAAAATTGTGCAACACCAGCTTGATCCTCTTATGTGTGGACCTGGAGGCAGCTACAGGCAGTATAACTCCCATTTTAGGAAGACAAATCTACTTTACATGTCAAGTCGTTACCTCAGCGATGTGAGTGTGTGTAGGTGAGTATATCTGCATGTGTGGTAGCATAGATAGCTGGAATATTAAATGTTTCTGCCTGAAAAAGTAAATTCTGTTGTAAATCAACATGTTCTTAATACCTAAATCAAATGGTACACACACACACACACACACACACACACACACACACACAGAGCGTAATCAAACACTCAAACATCCATGTAATCATCTGTTTCCACATCCGCCTCTGATTACACCCAGGATATGGCAATCTGTGTGTGTGTTGGCAAAGTTTCTTTACTTGAAACACACACACACACACACACACACACACACACACACACACACACACACACACACGCACACACAAATAAGCAGATAAGTACATACCATTCGACTCAATCTTTTACACACAGCCACTCACACGCACCAAAACACACATACATAAACTGTAGATAGCAGCTGACAGGCCCCAGTTATCAGCCAAGGCAGGGTGCATTAGATAAGGGAGCCGAAAGGCATCATAAACAGCAATACAGAGAGAGAGAGAGAGAGAGAGCGAAAGAGAGTGCACCAAAGAGAGGGATGAATCAGTGATAAAAGAAGGGAGAGGAAAAACATTCAACACTCCTGTCAGAGATAATAAAATTCTCAGATGAAGAGCTCTAGTGCAGAGAGGGAGAATTAGAGACGCAGGGGGAGAAAGACAGAGAGACAGATTGGCGAGAAAGGGGAAAGGAGAAATGACAAGTTATTTGCAAGGGGCAGGTAGTCAGAGAAAGAGAGGGAGAGAGAGAGAGAGAGAGAGAGAGAGGAAAAAATATGTGAGTGAGTGAGAAAGGGGAGAGAAGGAGAGGGGTCAAGAGGAAGAGAAAGGAGAAAAGAAAAATAAATCTGGTAAGGTAGTAACTAGTAAAAAAGGAATTCAGGAATGGGGAATATCAATTTCAGAGAGAGGAAATGTGTGTGTGTGTGAGAGAGAGTTGACTACATTAGATAAGACAAGCATCCCATAGAGGCCTTACATGCAGAAATCTGTAGGTCCCTATTAAACATCCAAAGAAAAACACCAACCATTGCATGCAGGGCATATGTCATTACCAATTTATTATTAAGATTAAAAATACACTTACATTTTGGTTTCATCTCAAACTGAGCCCCCAAGACACACTTTTCATACACTCCAAACCTAAGAATTGAACCCCAAAAGAGTTCCCTTCTGTCAGACGGTCCTGAGACTTTCTGATCAAATAACACTGTTCAACCTCAGACCAGCACTGCTTTCCAACCGCTGACCAGCGTAAACAAAATTATTGAATGAACAAATGATGCCTATCTGGAGCACTGGACCAGTCAAACCAAAACTCAAAACAAACTGAACTGCTATCTGATCCTAAACCATGAATACAGACTGGCAGAGAATCTCTTTATTGTCAGAAATCCAAAGCAGAGACAGATCCCGACCAAATACAGACTCAGTGACCACAGTAGAGCCATAGAGAGAAGTCCTGGCTACCAACAGAGGAAAGAGCCTGTGAGGTAGAGACAGAGATGCACTTCCTCTTAATACGTGACAGATACAGTCATATCTGAGCAAATTACTTTTATTTACACATTTAATTGGTTATTCCCAAATTTCACAGATCTCTATGACAGTGAAAAGACTTAGCTGCACAATATGTGACGTAATGTCACAAACTCTATATAACTAAACTAAATATAACTAATATGTATCTTGACGTAGGCTATCACACACACACACACACACACACACACACACACAATACTAAACATGTGCATCTAAGTTTGCTGCTATCTTCTTGATTTTATGAATGGCCTTTTAATGATTATTTTTAATCTCAATATTACCTTCTGTTTCGGCAATGTTGTCTTTGCTACAGCAAACTTTAACACACACACTAAACTTGTACACAGACGTATTTGTGTATTTAAGTTTTGCTATTTTCTTTATGAATTGTAACTTTTTTTATTTGATTAGTTTTATTATTACCCTTCTTCATTATTATTATAATTATTATTATTATTGTGTATCATTATTACTTGACACTCGACAATATTGTCGTTTTTACATTCATGCCAATAAAGCAAATTGAATTAATCAAAAGTAAACTGAATTGAGTGACAGTGAAAGAGCGAGAGCAAGAGCAAGGGAGAGAGAGAGGCAGCTATACAATGAAGTGATAATAAGATTGAGATAACACATCTCTACAACATCCAAGGTCTGACTTTAGTCTCTGGACGAGATGTGAATTTACAAATTAATGTGTGTACACACACACACACACACACACACACACACACACACACACACATACACACACACACACACACACACACACACACACACAGCATATGCACCCTTTGCTAATAAAGCAAGCTCCTGCTTTCTCTCCCAAGACGTCAGGCGGTCTGCTCTTTTCCCTTCGTCAGCAACTTCTGATCTAATCCCACTAAATCAAGAAGAATAAGAGTCGGCATTGGATGTGACGGAAAAAGAAGAGGGAATTGAAAACACACACACACACACACACACACACACACACACACACACAAATATAAATAAGGAAATGCATATGGTGGGGCATGTGTGTAAATAGAGACTTTGGCATATATATATATATATATATATCATTATGCTCTCACACATGGTGTAGATCAGATGAATCCACTTTGCAACCTGCCACCGACACTCAGGCAGGGAATGAAACAGAAGCAGAGGGCCATTCAAGTGATACAGGAGGCAGATGCCTTTCGCTCAAGTGCCATCCCACATCCCACCACTCACACACATGCACAGAGTGTATTCAAGTGTGCTCATTAGTATTACCCAGCTGACAGTGCAGAGCACCAACTGAGAACACATTTTTATCGATGCATGTTGTAGACCATTGACCCTCTTTAGTTGTACTCAGCTGCCTGAACTGAGCCCGAGCTGACACCTGAAATTAGACTTTCCACACTGGCACTAGAAAAGATGAGTTTTCCAGTGGCAGTCGACTGACCCATGACCCATGATGAGCCCAGCTCTCATCTACGCCTCAATAACATGCAGAAACAGTATGCAGTGTTGTTTTCTTCAGCAGCTATCATTTGGACTTGACAAGTGTTAATTAGCAAGTTGTTTGTTCACACATTGAGCTGATATGTCTCTTGGGCAGCCATGCAAAAGTATCACAAGTCTTAAGTCTAATGGGGTGGAAAGACCAAGTGGCACAGACTTAAGGTGACACTCCGATTTAGTTGAAGTTTTAAGAATGCCCTCCCATAAAAAAAAAAAAAAAGATTATTATTTTAGCAAATGCCCCCAAATCATTTGTTTCGATTGAAGTGGCAAAGCCCTCTAGTGGCCATTGGAATTAGGACTCTTGTCCATTGGGAACAAAGGAGGAAATAGTGTGGCATTGTTATACTGTCAGCTGAAGGAGGAGGTTATGTTGGATGGATTGGTCACCAAAACTCCAATCTTTGACAAGGAAGACCTCTGTTTGCTTCCTGTTTTGTACTGAGGGTCAATGGTGGTTTCTTTTAACCATGATCACAACTGATCCCTGTGTTTGGCCAAAGTAGACTTTAGCCATGCTAGCTGCATGTTGGCAATGTTGTTCTGTGTGTCGGTCGGTTGGTCCACAACATTGGTCCATAAAAAAACAATGGAATGTGGTTTCTGTAGGACGTAGATGTTATGGAGTCTTGTACGTCTGCTCACATCTCTCCATCAGACAAATGGAGCAGAAACACAATGTTGGCTTGTCGGCGAAGAAGCTGTAAAGAAGCTGTTAGAGCAGTGTCTTGTCTTCACTGATAGTGCAAGCATCCGCAAAAAAGAACTGCCTGTGTGTTTTACAACTGTCTTTCCCTCCTTGAGTTCACTTATTACCCAGAATTTGCTGCACAAACCAGAAATAGAGTGAGAGGAAAAGTCTAAAGTGAAACAAAGTGGCAAATCAAACAAAAAAGCAAAGGTGAGAGAAAAGACAGCAATCTATTTAGATTTAGTGAAATCAACACCTTTCTCCGCTCAGCCTAATTTCAAGGCTGGCTGCCCTAAAATGGCCCAATTTTCTCCTTGGAGAGGGCACAGAAATATCAGGTGTACTGACATCAGTTTGAGCCTGGCCTTGACAGCCTGGCGCTTTTTAAGCCATTAGGAAGAGGAGACACTGACAACATCATTCAGCACAATGCTTTGGGTTCTCATGTTAACTCTTAACAACTCCAAGGACACCTTGTGAGGAGTATGTAGGTACCAAACCCAATTATGCTTGACTTTACTCACATCAGCTGCAGTCTCTTCAATGAAAGTGGAGATAACAAGGGCTCTGATACAACTAGCAAGCACGTCGGCAAGTCGGCTTTTCTGAAGGAAAATGTGGATAATAAGATGTTTCTGACCTCATTTTTAGCAGTGCCTGGCATGGATGTGACAAATTGGGGTCTCTGGTTTGAATGTTATTTAACTTACTTTAAGTTTTTAAGATAGAATTCAATTTTCTAATGGGTAGATAAAGAATAGGGATGGCACTGTCCTGGTACACAAATTAAGCTGTTATGATCATAACAAATCAGTGTTAAAAGTCGAAATAAAACAATTTGTGGGACAAATAAAATAGGCAGAATGTGAGAACACCAAGTACTGTATGTGATCTTCTATCAACAGTTTTACGATGCACATAATTGATGATGTAACTATTGATATTTTCCTTTAATGCATGACTACATACTTTCCCAACATCAAAATTGATCACAATGTGCTTGCTCTGCAGGTGCTGCACACTAATTTATCAGCAGTGGTCATGCACCATTGCACTGCGAACCAATTAAGAACTCTTATGAGGTTCATAATCTTTCAAGCCAGGTCTCATTATTTCTCTTAACCCAAGGGTGAATTTAGTTCTTTCAGCCTCACCAAAAGTCAGGCTGATGCAGTTATAGTGTCACATAATCTAATTCTAGTTATTGCTAATTATTCAATATAGATTATTAATATTTTACATAATATTGATGTAGTGCAGACCTTTTAATATGTGCACAAATATACAAATATATACCTTGTGGTTTGCTTTTTTATGTGAGAAGAACCAGAATTAGTATAAAAGAATCACCATCGGTTTTGCTGAGTAAATTTAAAGCTAATACACAAGCTCTTTGCAAATACTGTAAAAAGACTTTTTACTGAAGGCCTACTTGTTTTTGCAATTAGTATGCTTTTGTCCAGTATTATTCCAAAGATTGGTCTGTCACTTTTTCAAAAATCAAATTTAATGACACATAATTTGTTTGTTAGTTTGTTTGTAAAAATTACATAGTGTGGATTGCCTCCAGTACCTCACTTGAGTGACAAGCTAACGTTACTCTAAGGCAGTTGCATTTTATACAGTCAGCGGACACCTGTATCCATAAAACTTCCATCTATGGTGTGGTGTTTTGATACAAAATGCTTCCACTTCTCAGATGGTTCGGTGTCATTATTATCTGTTAAGTAATGCTGGCCAGCCTAGTTTACTGAGGGTAAGAAGGCTGTAATGGGTCAGACGGACAGAGCATTTTAGGAAAAGTCAAATGTGTTACTACAAACGATTACACTTCCTCCAACTTATCTTATCAGTCCTTTTCCTTATTTCCTTTTGTGTCTGCCTCAGGCAACTTCTCATGAGAAATAAAGCTCGGTGAGGGAAAGGAGGTTGATGAATGGCTGATAGCGTTGGTTTTACTGGAGCTCGGCTCAATGTGTCTCCAGGCCTTGGAGTCTATTCAGTGCTAGAACCAGTAAGAGGAGATTGAAAAACCCTCAGCGCCTGGGTCTGGGATAATGAAACACACACACACACACACACCTTGTTTCTCACACATCCCCTTGCTGTACCTGCCTGTCTAGCTTTTCTTTTTCACTCACTTTAGAGCCAACTGTTTTGGCCCTGAAGCTGGTAGAGGCTGACCTCCCTTAGCCTTTCGTCACGTAGTCAGACAACTAAGGCAGTATAAAGACCAAGATGGAAGCTGCCATTACTCTCAACTCTACCACTCTCTGTTGGTAATTTCCTATTTACTTGTACACACTTGACAAAATGACTTAATGCTCCAAAATGGCTTACAGAGAAACAGGTTTCTCCACAGGGACAATAGACCTTTTGTATGGCAGACATGTTGACATGTTATAGCTGGAGTAAGTGTAATCAATAACTATGATAATGACTGCGTTCTGTTTAAGATTATCAGGCCAGTATTTACACATCCATCTTGGTTTTACAGTTCAGTAAGGCAAGAAGATAACCGACCAAAGCCAAGGACGAAAAACATATGCACTTTCACAGCTAGCTGACTAACAATTTACCATAACCTCACACAAACACATAGAATCACATTCATGAACTACGAGTGAGACAAAGGTTTTATTGTCTTCACAAGATCTAATTCAGAAATTTGAGAATAATTAGTGACGTATATATAAACACGCAAGACTATATTTACCAGCATACACATACACTCATGCAAGTACTCCAAAGTTAGTGCTAAATCAGCTAAAGAAGCATGAGCAGCAGCTTTATCTATTTGTATTTCAGAGTCCCAGTTGTGTCACGCAGACCAATTAGAGGTAATGCCATGCGGAGATGTGAGTCAAAGCAACACCAGTAACAAAAGACAAAGTCACCCATGGGCCACAACAGTTTTCCCCCTCAGTTCAAAAGGCATAAGGCAAGTCATTACCGCATGTGTGCTACTTTGGTGTGTGTGTGTGTCCGTAAGGGGTTAGAAGTAAGGGTAGGAGTGATGAAAGTCTGTAAAAATCGGGGAAGTTGCTAACAAGCACATTGATTTGAGCTTAGCGGGCATCAACATAGGAAGAAAGAGAAAGAGAGACAAAGAGAGAGGGAGCAGGACTGATAGAGACAGAAAGAGAAAGAAAAAAAGAAAAGGTGAGGAGACACAAGGAAGGAGAGGAGGAGGGGAGTTTGCTTGCGGTTTGTTTCTGCTAACTCAGACACTAAGCAGACAAAATGATGCAGACTAAGCATACTACTCATTTGCACGCTCTATTTTTTAACAAAGAGACAAGCTGACGCTTTATCTCATATAACCAACACACACACACACACATACACAAACAGCACAACTGATTAATGTTAATGTGCTACAGTTTCTCTTAAAGAGGGAGCTACCTCACAAGTCTCTTTTGGAGTTTCACAAACCTCAGCAGGTTCCATGGAATAAAGAGATCAGATACACACCCTTCATAACTGAAAGATTGGGTATTTTTAATAGGAGACACTTCTCCCCCGCACTCACATCGAAGATTATAATAATGTTTTGAGTCAGCTGCTTTACAAGTTGTTGCCCCCTAAACCTGCATTGTCCTTCGCTTGCACAACAAAGTCAGAAGGAAAGAAAAGTATTAGACAATAAGAGATAGCAGCGATGTAAGGAAAATAAGAGCCGCCTAATTGCCACAGAGAGGGAAGGAAAGATCAGGGGTTGTAAAGAGGATATGTGTGCATGTGTGTACCGTGTGTATCTGTTCTTATATGCTTGAGGCAGGTATAATAAGGCGGCATGTAGCCAGGCTGTGGGAGAGCAGGAGGTGAGCTGAGGTCACTGACTCAAGTCTCTCTACAGGCTTCACAATAATGATGGTGGAAGGTGAGGGAGTCAAGTTGATTGGGGATGATGGAGGGAGAAGAGACATGGAGAGAAAGTGGGAGAAGGAGGGAGAGCTGGAGGGTTTATGAGGCAGAGACACACAAAACGAGACTTTGACTTTAGAGAAAAACAGAAACCCCTCAGAACAAAAAGAGGAAGAAGTAGTGAACACAGCATCTCCCACAACAACTCATTCACATCCACTCGCCTTTTCTGCATATTGCATTGGTAATATTTCTGAAAGGAAATACAGGTTTTCCTAGCTGAAGATGTGCAGAGAGAGCAACCCACACCTCTAACTACAATGCCTTTGACCTGGCACTTTCAGACATTCTGAGCCTCTTACACATTTAGTGCACTGATGCTGAGAAAGATTTAATTGTAACTAAAAGCAATGGGAGATGCTGTACGAAAACAGAAAAGAGAAGGAAGAAATAGATTAAAAGTGTCCACAAAGAGAGAGAAGAAATGCAGTGATGGTCAAACTAGAGCATGAACAAGACAAAGTGCAAAATACAGAGAAAAACAAGTGCACAACTGAGAGAATCTGAAGACCAATCCAATAATATAAGGCATTACGTAACCGCAGTGAATAGCTCTTTTTGCATTAATCTCTTGGGTTATGCAAGCTGTATCTGGGCCAAAGCTCAAGACTTACAGCAATGAGCTTATGAGGAAAACTAGCTTTAGTTCTTTTTACAGCACACTGTTATTGCTGTAGAACATGCACTCGCATGGATTCACAAATGCATATGGAGCCTTTCTCTTCCTGTAAAAATGCTTACTCTCACACAGACAATTTTAGAAAGATACATGCAGACCGATAGGTAGATTAGGCACACACACATGCACACAACTGCTCTACTGAACTGGCTTATGGTAACTATCGCCCTGCTTTACAACTAGACACCAGAGGCTCTATAGGTTTTGAATAATGATTACCTGTCCAAAAGACGTAAAAGTCAAACTTTCCTGACCAGTAGATTTGACCTTTGTGCACAATATTGAGACTGATAATCCTGTGGTGTTGTGAACATGTATGAAGTAGGTAAGAAAGGAGTAGAGGTTTAAAAACACATAAAAACACAGAACAAAAAAGCCACCATATGTCAGTGTGAAGGGTAAACCTTAATCACTGTACTAGATAAAACTGCTGCAAGTTTACCCGCTTACTCATGCCTATGAGAAAGAGCTTAAAGCAACCAGGGGACTTAACTCTGCCAAAGACAGACTGACACTGATTGAGAATCCTCTTGTTATGTGAATGGTTGGCATTAGTAGTCTGACTGGTGAAAGGAGAAGACAGGGAGGAGAGGCTTGATATACAACTGAAGAAGCCAAACTAGAATTACTTAAAAGCACAGGGAATGTTGTTTGCAATGCATAGAGGAACATAAGAAACTTTTTATGGCACAGATGAAACTAAAAGTGCAAACAATTTGTGAACAGATGGCTGTTATAGCAACTGTTAACCATTAGTGAGAGAGGTGTAAAACACTGATCTCGGCTATGCAGAGAATTGAACCATTATCTTGTTTCCTGGTGACCCAGACATGTCAACTTTTGTTATAAAACAAATCATTAGAAAAGAGCAGTATTACCTCATAGGTAGCAATTCTTCACAATAAGAGCATTAACTCATGACAGTAGTGCTATTTCGTTACAAGAGCAATAACTCGTAACAACATTATTGCTGCGACTCATAAAAGCGTCACTTCGACTGAGCACAGGGTTATGTTTAAGTTTCAGATTAGTCTTACGTTCATGTTTAGGGTTCAGGGTTCACTTTTGCCCCAGTGTCCCATCAAAGCAGCACTCGAACTAGAGCCCCAGGAGGGTGGACCAAAGGTGACGTTTCGTGGACCAGAGGGGCTCTTGGGCTAACCCAAGGGGCACATGAGTGCTCCAAGTGAGCATCAAGTATTTACAGAAGGGCACTTTCAGCGCCACATGGACCGACTAGATGAGCACTTGGGCTCTCGAGTGCCCTTGTAGTCTGACATTAGGGTAAAAAACAAAAAACATGGAATTGCCAAATAAAGGCAGACATACCCTGTTTTGAAAGGGCACTTTAGCACCTTGCTTCTTCTGCCCTCAAATGTAGACTTTATGCAGCTTTTCTCATGCTGCTAATCACCACAGCAGCATGTTAATAACCAGGCGTAAATTAGCTCATAGAGTTTTAGGCAAATTAATAGAAAAGAAAATGCAAGTTCAGCTGGGCATGTGCATATGCATGAGCAGTACAAACTATGACTGTAATGTGACTATTATGCAATTTATCTTTTTACATACATACATGGTACATGTCATTAGGAGTAGGCAAGAGATACAGTAAATGGGACAGCGCAAAACCTTTACTTTTAAAAAACATAAATAGTTTGAGTCAGTACTAGACTGAATAACATGACGATCTATATTCTGTATCTGTCCAGTCACTCTGTGTCTGTTACTCTGTGTCTCTCCACCTCTCACCCCAATGGCCCCGAGTATGATCTCCACGGCAACTGAGACATTACCTTGGGATGAGAATGTGAAACTTGACACCTGAAGTTGAAGGCAGAAATGGAGAGGGAGTGCACGAGGTGACAAGAGCGACTCAAACAGAGCATGGGAAGAGTCTGAACATTTAAAAGCCATGAGAAAATGGAGTGAAAATATCATGTCTCAACATGATTTGTAACTGAAAAACAAGACGTGTTTCTTCCTTTGAGAACTTAAATTTCAAGCATTTGGGATACGAATTTGGCCCGTCTAATTTGAGCAACATGAATATGTATTTATTTATTTTTTTTACTTTTGATTATAAATTTTTGAACATAGACATTTTTTTAATAATAATAATAATAATAATGAGTTATTAAAAACTTGAATTCAGAGGCAAAAAAATCAAAGAAAAAAAGATTTGCTTCCATAGAGCTGCATTCTTTAGTTTGTGATGTTGAGCAGGTGGAGCCCTGTCTTTTTTCCCTATCACAGTAATACATCTCAGGTGCCTTGCCAATCTAATTGGAACCAAATTCGGCTTCATCTCGCCCACCCTGTGAAAAGTGCACACTTGGCAGAGACGGGGAGATGCAAAAATCTTTACTGAATTAACTCAGGTTTGTGGGCTGGGGTGTGGGCAAGTAAATGGTGCGATTTACTTAAAAGTACAATATTTAAAAGCAATTTCTGCTTTGTGCAGAAATGAAGGACAGCCCAAGATCCGAAAACAATGACATTTATCAGTGTACCTTCAAAAAAACAAAAAACTAAGAACAAAAAGAAATACAAAGAACTTTTAATAGCATATTTGAATAACAATCCCCACCCTAACCTCCACAGATGCAAACTCAGCACTTTGCTGTACTTCCCCCCCTCCACAGGTTTCTCCATTCACATTTTCTCATCAGTCCATCCACCTGCACAGTGGCAGCTTAGAGACTGAGATAGGTCTCTACTGTGTCACAGAAAAGGGAGATTATGAGTGAATGATTCCCTGTATGATTACAACCTATGACACAATCACATTAATAGTCAGCACAAAAACAGAAATCTAAAGAGCCTTTTATATTTTAGAATTCAGTTTAGTTCCGTTTTTATATATTTTAATATACTGCATGCTTAGTAAAAGTTATTTTTGCCCATACTGTACATTTTTTTATTTCACTCTCAGCCATTGTCTGTGGGCCACAGTATGTTAGTAAGTCTCTGACTGCTCTGACCATCTCTAGTGAATAATGTCCAGCTGCCTGACTGACTAATGCTGACTGGAAACTACAAATCATGGTTGTATGTCATATACAGTATATAGTAAGACCAAATCATCCCCTCAGTGGCCAATTACAGCTACCTTCTGCTGCCTTCTCAGCCAATTACAACTCTCAGATGTGGCCACGAAAGCAATGTTTCACTCTCTCTCTCTCTCTCTCACACACACACACACACACCAATGTGGAGTTGTGGAATTGCCTAAAAAAACTGAAGAAAAGTTTCCAAATTTGTGTTTGGATTCAACTTCCACTAAGTAGCCTCTTTGGGGCAATTGTTGTCTGTCTGCCTGGTTTTCCATTTGTCAGGGTCTATCTAGATTGTCAGACCATGTCTGTATATTTATGTCTGGCTAGATCTTTGCCTGTCTGTCTGGTTTGTTCATTTATCCACCTGTTTGTCTTTACGGAAGTACTCTTATTGGGGACAGGAGGAAAAGCAAAACTATTGGAAACAAGAGAGTAGAGAAAGCAACTGCTTTCGAAACCACACTGGTGTGCTGAAAGAGACATTAGTAGAGAAACAAATCTGAACTTTAACTGATATAGAACTATACTGTACAACTTGTAAATTGCAATGTCATGGGACATCTGCTAGTATACCTCTTTATTTCTGTCACACCAGCAGACAATACTCCACCACAATAAATCAGTAGCAACAATGCCATCAACACAAGACATCTGTGGAAATACTGTATTCAATGAAATTTCACAAATACATTTGTTGATTTGCATCTGAGTGACATTTTGTGTGAAATACTGATTATAAGCTACTCAAGGTGTTATGACTATGGCTTCTTCTGTTCTTGTTTGTTTACTGACAGAATGAGATGATTGCATTTGCATGAAATGAAGTGAATATACACACAGCCAACGTTTGAGAGTACAAAGAAACAACGTAAAAGTGTTAGATTTGATTTGTGTTTAGAGAGTATTATTTCTTTGTCTTTCACAAATAATGTTTTTAGCCCCTGTTTATTTTACATTTTTATGAATTTGAACTGCATAGCATGACAGCACAAATTACCTTATGGATTAGTATACCACTAACAACTAAAAACAGTGTATCCTCTTTAACCTCTGAACAGATTTCTGATAAACATGAGAGACATAGGAATGGAGAACACAACATTTTTATTTTTATAGTACAACTCCATGACAGCCAAACTGCATTATTATCTTAGTTCAACCGTAACTCTCATGTTTTTTGTCTTACTGAAGGCAGGGACCAAGGGCAATGAAAGGTGTAAGAACAAAAAAATGACACATCAACAAAAAAACGACTAGACACACTGCACAACCCTTCTCTGTTCCACTTTCCTGCAGCAAACCATGTGGAAAGACTGACATCAGGAGGCAAAGTTGATGTGCTATTTCTCACACCAGTGTTTTTAAAGAACTCAGCCAGGATCCAAATGCAGTTTGAAGAAAGATTAGACTGCTTCCCAGAGTAATCCAAAGCTCAAAGGTATTTTTCCTTACAAAGCCATTCCATGTGGTCAAGGTGAACAAAATAATTCCTTATGCTGGTATGTCAGATTATGCTGCACAGCCGCTTAAAAAAAAAATCACAGGCCAGGTTGTAAAAAACACCAATTTTGAAATGGGGCTCCCAAAACACTACAGTGATGCTCACGCAGTGAAAACGATCCTGACATCCATTTCAAGTCTGACAACTGAACTCAGCCTTGTGGATGTCCCTGCCATCTCTAAACTCATTTTTTAAATTTAAAATTCCTCTAGATTTTCCCAGTCACTCCAGCTCCCTGCAGAGGTGTTATATGTCTACAAAATGACGCACAAAGCCTGGGGGTCAATACAATACATGATTTGTGAGAGTTGACGCAGGCAGTGCACAGTGTAAAAGAGTACGCCGTGGTCTCTGTAGACATCATCATATTGATCTATACTCTATACTTGTGTCATCTCAGTGATCAACGATGGCAGAAAGACAAAGACTATTGGCCCAATCAAGGCTGAACAGAGATGTCGCCCATCTACAGTGTGACTCAGTTGTCTTCTCAAACTCATACCTATTCATAATTCTACTGTTCAACAGTAGCCATCCATCTTCACAGGAGTTTGACAACCTGTGTGATTTATTCAGTCTTGGCCATGAAGTAGATATTGCAGAGACAGGGCAGAACAAGCCTGAGGGATCTCTCCCAACAGGGTAGATTTACATCCATCCACTCATCCGTGTGTGTGTGTGTGTGTGTGTGTTGGCTCTACAGCTGTATCCGTCAGCAGAAACATGTAAGCGTGCTGACACAGGGGATAGAAGACACACACCAACGCAGTCACACTGACAGGAAGCCATGAGTGTGTCGATATGGGACCAATACTGTTACAAATAAATCAACAATCTTCTTTAGGGCCCACATACCTATTCTTTTTGGGTTAAGTGAGAATGGGGTGTAATTAAAACACAATGCACACACTTTGACTACAATATGTGGCAGTATAAGAACACATTGATAACAGGAGGATTGTAAAAGGTCATCAGTTTGTTGTCACAGCTGTCAGCAGGAGTCATTTTGTATCCCTCCTAATAAACATGTTAAATACAGCTGTGACATTAGTGAAAGTAATTTATACAGTAAACAAAACAGGCAGAATGTTTGGTTCAAGTAATCAAACTGTTTACTTGACCCTGCCAACCAATAACCTTTCTCTTTTCAAAGTAAACATGTATATATGTATGGATAATCCCTATATTGATGCAATGTAGCTGATCCCCTGGGTTCTCTTAATACCAACTCAGATGGAGGTTTATTCTGGTTTCAGCTGTGGCAGTAACTCGTTGATCTCGGCAGCTACTTGTACATTCTTAACACCACAGGGGTTAATGTGCATTATTATCTGCCCAAAACCAACGCAGTAACTCACCCCTGCAGCTCCTTGACAGACATGGAGATCTTGAGGTTATGTCCCAAAACATGGAGGGCAGTAAGGATGTCCGCCCACTGGACCATCTCTCCCAAAGGACCCCCCTTCAGCACCTTGGGGCTGAATACATCTCCAGACTCCTCTGTTAGGAAGCCTACATGGACCAGGATCTGAGAAAAAAAAGGCATGAATACAATTTTGAGTAACTTGTAATAAACCATTTACTAACATTCATATACATGTGGGGACAGTGGTGGTGTATTATACAAACACTGGCAACCACGCAAAATTGGAGACAGAAGGAGCTGAATTTCTCACACTGGCAGCAGAACAGTAACACTGCTAAATAAATATGAGAAATATCACACAGTGGCTGAATAACTGTGGATTGGTTTCTATTTCTATAAAACTGGCATCCACAAACAAAAGTTAATAGGAAAAGAGGTAATGGTGTTTGACAAAACGTAGCAACTGGCACCCACGATCTAAACTGCTGTGGATCTAAATATATATGTATGTGTGTGTGTGTATATATATATATATATATATATATATATATATATGTATATATATTATATTTATATACACATAATGTATAATGTGTATACTATAAAGTACGTTTAATTTAATCTGATATACGTTAGATTTATATGTATGTGTGTGTACTGTATAAAGTTAAGCTCCTTGAAAGTTAAGCTTCTGCAGAGCAAACTGTTTTAATGAGTTTGTGGATTACAAACATTAAAATTTCAAACTTTCTCAAAAGGAAATTACGGAAACTGAAAAGTAATTCTTTGAAATCCCCAATGAATTATCCCCTCATGCTCCAATTGAATAGCATGCATGTAGAAGTCCATCATTATGGACTTTCCTGTCCAACTCATTTCGTTTGCCTATACAGATAACTGCTGTGACTAATTCCTAAGCACCCAATGGGAAAATCCCCTTTGTTTTAAACACATAATAACACATGTGAGGGAATTATCACAGTTTCTGTGCTGCACTATTATACAACTTTGCAACGACAGGCTACTGTCCTGTCATGCATATCCACCTAGCTAGTGCATAATTAGTGCAACCCACTGAGAAATAAGCAACACGTTGCCTTTCACAGTGGATTAAACACAGCCATGTCCAAACGCTGCTCTGCTGAGTAATCCTGATTAACTAACGCAGCATGAACACCTCCATGCAACATACATAATGAGCTTAAGGCCAAATGTGTGGAGTTTTCCAGAAAGTTTAATTGCGATTGCTTATTATGTCTCTCTCTCTCTCTGCTTGTATGTAAGTACATGTACATCCTGTGTACCTGTGTCTGTACCTTCACAGCTTAGAACTGTGGAGGTTATCATTAAAAGGCTTTTCAGAAGTGTGCTGCAATGCACTCTCTTATTACTCTCTCCCCCTTTCCATCATGCCACATTAGCTACAATGCACAAATGTACATATACTGTTCCTGCACATCACAGATTTTATGATCCCGGAAAAGATTATGTTTGAAAGAAAGAAAGGAAAAAAACTGTAGTATGGATATGAAATTTAATTCACGTATTTAATCTAGTTATAATTATATATAGTCATGGGAGCTTCTTTTGTATTATACCTGTATACATCCACTACAACTGCTAAGCCATTTAATGGATGTCCTTAAGTTAACATGTACAAAATGAGTGTAAAACATTGGACAATGGTGTGTATGAAGCAGAGTCAAGCTCCAGTGACACTCCAGCTGGCGTGAAAAATCCCCTGATTTAATAAGCCTGCTCTATTAACTTCTGCTTCATGAAAAAGATAAGTGAAATTTAATTACAGTTTGGGTGGCAGATGGCAAGAGTGAGAAGTCATGGCGCCAATACTATTCACTCTCTTGGCTTGGTGGGGGCAGTGGTGGTGTATCACACAAACACTGGCAACCACGCAAAATTGGAGACAGAAGGAGTTGAATTTCTCACACTGGCAGCAAAACAGTAACACTGCTAAATAAATATGAGAAATATCGCACAGTGGCTGAATAACTTTGGATTGGTTTCTATAAAACTGGCATCCACAAACAAAAGTTAATAAGGAAAGAGGTATGGGTTTTATCTCCATTTGCAAATGTTAATTCCTCTGTATAGGAAAAAAATTAGAGTGGAGTATCATGAAAGATATCAGAACAAAGCTGGGGAAGTAACCTTTATATCACAGAACAGGAATCAATACCTAGAACGGAGAGGAGAGAGAAACTAGAGTGGGTGGTTTTCACTGTGTTTCACGGTGCAGATCACCGGCACATACTCTCACTGCCAACACAATCTCGCATATTTGCTCATGCGCTCACTTGAAAATGAAGATGAACGGGTTGAACGGCCACACAATGGGAAGTCGACAACACAGGGAGTATCTCTGAAGCTAAAGCTGTACTTCCTCATAAACTCCTGTATCATGGCCTGCTGCCTCCCTCAGGAGTCTGATCACACACGAGAGAGCTCTTTATACAGTGGACTTATGGTACTCCCAGATGGTGTGTGTCTGAGTGTGTGTGTGAGAGAGAGTGTTTCACTCTCACACACATACACACATCCGGGTTTTGAATTTTGTTTGTTTTCGTTTGTGTGCATTTGTGTCACGCTGACATACATCAATGAATTCTGTGTGCGTGGATGTTTGTGGATGCTCGCTCATTCGCCGTGAGCACGGGGGATTCTCAAAAGGATATAAATCTACTCCCTACAGTTAAAATCCCATGAGGATTGAACACAAAGACCTGCCAAACCCGCTGAGACAGACAGAGAGGTACGATAACAAAACAATCATGCTTAAATCTCCTGCTCACCACTATAGCGCCCCGTCTGTCGGTGCGTGTTCATGTGCCACGATTCTCACAAAAGATCAGAGTGTTTTCACAAAATTGTCCCTGTTCTGAATGGTTTTTTATTTTTTATTATATGACTTGGATAATCTATGGAAGATAAAATCTATTATCAATCTTTTTCATGTGCCAATGTTAGGAAAGTTTTATGTAGTATCAGTGTAAAATCCTTGGAAAGTCCTTGGTGTGTACATATGAGAAAAGGAGAGTAGAAGTGGCTCTCAAATATGTGGTACCACTCCATTGCTCTGCTCTGCTCCACTCATCACTAACAGGCTAGCGACAGGAGAATGCTAATGCATGTTTCAGCATCTGTTAGTGCTTTATAGAATACGTTATGTGTGTGTCTGGGTGAGTGTGTGTGTGTGTATGTGACCCTGTTCACTCATGCCCTGTGGCCCTTATGAAGGTCGCAGCTGTCCGATGGAAGGCCACGGGTGGCAACACAAGCTGGCACTGCCAACCATCACCACTGTACCCTCAATTTCACCTTCTTCCTCATGCTCCTCTTTCTACGTTCCCCTCTTTATTCCTCCTCACGTCTTTCCTCCTAGTTGTCATATTTCTCCAACCTGATTGTCTCCTCTTTCCTCCTCACTTTTACTTTTCTCACCCCCACCCCTAGCACCGCCTCCTCACTTCACCTTCCATATGCCACTAGTCTCCTACACTGTTTGCACTTCATCAGTCAGAGGTCAATTAACTCTCAAGAGGGCAGACACATGGAAAAGGGAAGTTAACAGTTTGGCATATGCTGACAAACACACTAAATGTGCATGCTCAACACACAACGTAGGTACAGAGGCACACAAAGTCACTTACACCTAAACTAACACCAGACAGGTTAACAACAAAAGGTCAGTTTCTTTGAAAGTATGGCCTCTTAAAAAATATTATACTATATAATATATTATTTTGTGTCTACAAAAAAGAGAACAGCAAATTGTTATTCACAAAATGTTCCATCAGCTTCATTACAGTGGCTGAATGGGTTGACCCAGGCCTTTGATTAAGTTTGATAATGGCTGTCTCAAATGTATAACTGCTTTGATAGTGAAGTGCAGCAAAAGGTTGATTGTATTCTTTCTGAACTCCACAAGCAGTGAAGAAATAGGCAAGTTAGTCACAAAATAAAAGAGATTTCCTAGAATATCTAATAAGGCAGGCTTCTACTTCATCACTCACAGCAGCACTCTGCATACACAATCTCTCAAATGTCTATCTCTCAAATATATTTGACTGTAGCAAATACTGTCTCTTCTGCTTTGGTTTTGCTCAGGTAAAAAAGAACAACCTTCTGAATTACATATCTCTTCCACAGTCACTCGCAAGCACACACACACACACACACACACCTCTCTATTCCCTATCCTTGTGACTGCCACTGACAGTTTAGAATCATCTATTTTCCTCCCCCTCTCGATCTTTTCTCCTTCTATACTTGCCTCTCTGCTCTGCTAATTTATTCTTTTTCTGAGTAAACATCCACTCCGCTTACAATCAAAGAGAAAGACAAACAAGGAAACAGAACTGAATCAACAGAGCCCCATAGGAATTATAAAGACTGCACACTCAAGCACAATAATAAAATTGCTATTAGAAGCGAAGGTTTTGTCAAAGACAAAGATTAGGCCAGTGCAAGGCCAAAGTCAGTTCACATCAGACAATGTCTTTCTGAGGTCAAACTTAATTAAAATCAAACAGCGTTCTCATTCTCAATGTTAAAGTGAGTGCTTATTTTAAAGTTTAAATGAAAATGAATCTTCCTGTGAGGGAGGAAGGTAACAGTCAAGAATGGTAAATTTGACTGGTACATACTGAGATTTAATTTTAAAATAAAATGTACTTTTATTGCAATGATATCCAATTAGCAGTCATGCACAAACACACGCAGACGCACACACACACACACACAGACCCAAACAGACAGATGAATTCATATTTTTATGTGTGTTTCTAATTATTGTGATAAATAGCTTTTGACAACCAAGGCTAACTCTTACAAACACCAGGACATCTGCTCTTAAGATAGCAGCAGCACGTTGTAAGGCATAAAGGCTGTTCAAGCAGCCACTGGGCCATGATAGAGGATACCAAAGCCCCTCAGTGCACTGCAAGAAAGGAGAACATCAATCTCAGTGACAGAGGACTATTTCCACCCTTGTTAACTTATTTTAGAGAGAGATGGGGGCAGAGAGAAACATTTTGAAGAGAAGAAGCAGAATGTGTGCTCAATCTGCCTTCTCACATTAACTCATTCATTTATCAGTATTTTCTCAACTATGAGATTATGAGTTTACTTAGAGCAGTGTAAGAAATATAATAGGTAGGCAGGCTCGGAAAGCAGTTAAAGGTTACATGCTGCAAAAAAGTTTCCCAAAGTTTTAATTAGATATTGCTTTCAATGACATTTGGAAAAGTAAGCCTAACTAATTCAACATTTTTTTAAATGAAGAACCCAACATCTACAGGCACCTTGGCCTTCCAGACTTTGTTTCTTGCTCATCTCAGCAGTGGCTCATGACTCCGCTCTCCCCCTCCATCAATCCTTTCCTAATCCATATTCTACAGTAACATCCCCCTCTACCATCCATCCCCCTCTTGCCCTGCTTTTCTCATCTTATTCTTCTCCCTCTAGCACTGGCACATGCTTGGCATTTCATCATAATCCCAATCATTCATCACAGCCATTTCTTACCTCATACCTTCCTATACTCCCTTTGGTTTCTTCTGTCTTATCTATCCTTGCATCTCTTTCGTCCTTCTCTCTCTCACACTAAGCTGTTGGCATGCATGGATAAACGCAGGAAGTAGCCAAGTCTATACTGCAGTGCTTCGGTGCCCACCAAAATGAGGTTTGACAATTTAACAATGTGATGGAGCACTAAATTCTTATTTTACAGTATAAAGCTTTGAAAAGTGTTTTTGAATGGACACATGAAGACAGTTACACACCAATTACAGAAGAAGAACTACTGGTACTATAAGCAGCAGCATATATGAATGTTTTTCATGCTGTGCAGTCCACCCTCGCTTCTACTCCATACTCCCTCCCACTGTAGCTTTTTATAAAATAGACTACCACTGGTTTGTATTGTAACACTCTTCACACCATTTAAGTTCTTCATGTCTTTGTTAAGTTTTTCTCGGCTGCACACACACACTCTTACTCAACTCTTATCCCTCCTCCTCTCACCTTCTTCTGGTCCCTCCATCGTTGCTCCAGCTTGGCATCCAGGCGGTTGGCAGCCGTCGCCCACTGCTGTGCGAGACGGCGGATTCGGCGCTTCATGAAGCTCAAGGACTCCTTTCCTGCCCCGACCTGGTCCAGCAGTACAGAGAGGTCTGTGCGAAAGGCAGCCTGGGAAGTTAATGGATAGAAAGTCAAAGAAGAGAAGAATTGAATTGAAGAATTTTTGCCATTTTAGTTGTGTGACTCTAGGAATGGAAGGGTCCACCACTTTGATCTAGACTGAAATATCTCAACAACTATTAGATGATTCCTATGAAATTTGGAGCAGATATCTATGGGGCTCAGTTGATAAATCCCTCTGACTTTGATGATCCCCTGACTTTTCCTCGAGCGCCACCAGCAGTTAGACATTTCTTTCTCATGTGATTTGGTGCAGACATTCATGGTCTTTTGGATCATTGGTGATCCTCTGACCTTTCATCTAGTGCCACCATCAAGTCAGAATTTCTTTTATGTCCCATATATGGCTTGTAGACTTGTTTGTCTTTTATTGGCTTCAGTGCTGTTAAAACCCACTGGACTGCAAAGCAACTGACACACAACAATATAATGCATACACATCACTTTAATAACTACTTTATACATTCATGATTGCTTTGTGCTCCCAAACAAACACGGTTTGTGGCTGATCAAGCCAGTGGAACTGGGAACTTATTTCATTTGGTGAACATCCAGAATTTGTTATTATCACTGCACAGGCTTGCCCCAGAGGGCACCTTTACCTGTATTGTGCCATTAATGTGATGAAAAAAAGTAGTTCATATTAAAATATAGACAATTTCTTTGGCCTGTGATAAAAAAAAGAAATCAATATTAACTGTAAAATTAAGAGTGGAGAATTTCAGTGTTCCTTTATGTCAATACTCAATTCATGAATGCATCCATGTCACAAATTATGCAGCTGTGAAGAAGCTAAAAAGCAAGAGAGAGCGCTCGACACTGTATGTCTAAGTATGTTTTTGTGGGTATGACCCTGCAAACTGCTCACAATATGTTAGCATGTATTAGTTTGTCTGTTTAAGGAATTAAAGTATTGACCTCAAAGTCAATGAGAAAATCAGAGGGTAGAGGACTGGGTCAGGCTTCTTTTTTTTTATTCGTAGAGAATGAAGAGGGTTAGATGAAGGTTAACTATTATGTAGTAATGGGTGCAGACTACTCACACTCCTCCTATTAAACAGCATCTTTTGAGCAAAAGGCCTGTTAGCACCCTTATTCTCCCTCTTTTGATTGCTACTGTGGGCATGTGAATGACAACTTGATGAACACTATTAATCGCTCTCCTCATTTTTTATTTTCTTTCTTTGTTGTTATTAAAGGCTGTCTAAAACTGAAAATATAAAGGCAGCAACTTGGGACAAATAATAGAGTGAGAATAACGTTTTAATGGTATTTGTGTTTGATAAAAACTGTAATTATAACACAACCATGTCTAATTTGTCAATTCCAGCAATATTGCATCTTAATTGTTTTCTTTCCCTCTTCCCACTCTCTTTTCTACTCCGTCGATTTTACTATCTCTCCATTAGAGATAATGGATTGAAGATTTTAGTTTTCATTTTTGTCAAAAACATTAAATATTGAAGCAAGCAGCTAACATTTAAGGTCAATGACTACCGAATAGAGGATTATTTAGGCGCCAACAGCGCAAAAAGCTTAACAATAATGGATTTATTTGAAGGGCAAGTATCTACGTGTCGATAACATGTTTTATTCATGTCAAGAGATAAGCTCATGATTTTCGTTGACTTCACACTACGCATTTGGTTGGTCTACAATTAAAAACTCTACATTTTTGTACCCAGAAAGCCTTGAAAAAACAAACAAATCTACAGTAAAAACAGCTTCCACTAATCATCTACAGTATTTCTTTAATATATGACATGTGGATGAAATACAGCAAAGGATCACAATCAGCTGCATTCTTTGGCCTTCATTTCTGCCTTCATAGTATTTTATGAATTTCCAATGAAACTGTTGCCCTGACTCCACATTAATTTGTACCACTGTAGTGTTTCCACATAACCTTGGTGAACTGAGCACACTTGGAATGTCTGAGCTAGTAGCTATTTTCTTTTGGATTGTTTTTTAAGCAAACAAACAGAAAATAGAGCTGATCTGCAACCGGACTGTCTTCATGGGAACCTACTAAACTGAAAATCTAAGTTTCAATGTTTAACCCCAAGCTTGTGAATCATGTCTGTTTTTCTGTGCATGTTTGTAAGTACTCCCCTCACCTGTCTTTTGGGGGCTTTCGCCTGCTGTGCATACTGGGTGGGGGGGCTGCTGTGGTTCCTCCAGGTCAGTGGGGGGCAAAACCACTCCACCTCGCTCAGGTAGATGAGGAAGGAGCAGTCTGAACCGTCGACACCGTAGAAGGCATAGCAAGGGTCTGATGTCCAACGTGCACGCATCCACTGGAGGTTATACAGAGAACACATACATTAAGTGCAATTTATATTTACATACTAACAAAATCACATCAACACATGGAAAAACGGAACAGCAAGTCAGAAGGGATTATACATTTGTTATTATAACAGTTGTTGCAAAGCCCCCACAAGAAAACTCAAACTCAGCAAAAAAAAGAGAACATTAAGTTTTCCAAAGCTTCTTTGGAAGAAGTAGAGGTCATAAAAGGCATATTATAAAATCATAAATCTTTATCTTTATTTTGGTTGTGACACCCCTGTTAACCCCACCACCACCTTTTGGCTGGTACCATCATACCATCATATTTAAAATGAAAATGACAGATAGACACTCACATCCACTTTCCCGGGACACTCTGGAAAGCGGGGGTCTCTTGGTACTTCACACTGGCTTGACGTCCCATCTCTCACTGCTGCAAAGACACAGTGAATAAAATGTTACCTTCAGTAATAAAACATTAATTTATTTTTTGTAGGTTGGACACCTTCCAGGAGAAGGCCAGCAACAAACCAGGATCTACTCCCATTTTAAAATATGAAGGTAAATGATGAATTAATCACACAAGTTGTGTGCCTTGGCATTCCCCCCACCACTGCTTCATTAGTCTATAGGCTCGCTGGCTTAGCTCAGTTGGCTTTAATGTGAATATTAATTCTCCAGTGAAGATAACAATTACAACAGCAATCAACCAGTGTAAGATTATCTATCAGCTCATTTAGCAGCATATGGTGCATGCCAAAGCCCCTTTAAAATTCAGGTTTTATTTCTTTAATCAAATAATTTTCACAAATGTTTGACCCAAAGGCTCAACCCTCAGAACTGCCCGGTTACAGTGTCAATCACGCTAACAGCTTATCACCACTCGCCTGTGGACATTTGATGACAATATTCACATATCCATCATCATTTACATCATCATTTCCAGCACATGCCATATGTGGCCACCGCCATAAATCCCTGTGGTTTCCTCTTTGCAACATTGCACCGTATCTGCTCTACTGCAGTGCACACTATTCACTGGGCTCTGCCAAAGCAGCATAGACTGACTCCTGCTGCTGCCAACCATCCGAGGGTCACACTAGCATGTACGTCTGCTCACTTAGGCTACACTCACTGCATTAATTGCTCCACTGACTTAGTTAACTGCCTCTCTGCTGCTGATGTGAGGAAAAGAAAGCAAGAGAGAGAGAGAGAGAGAGAGAGAGAGAGAGAGAGAGAGAGAGAGAGAGAGAGAGAGAGAGAGAGAAAAAAAAACCAGCGACACTGTCTTTGTTTTTTTGTGTGTGTCGACCCCACCC